>OU452219.1:33521126-33743629 GCA_911728455.2 Marthasterias glacialis
AACGTTGCCTTCAGATTGGGCGTTTTGGGCTATAAAAAGCATTTGTTATGAAATCAATATAGTTGGAAAGATATTTTAAAAGTAGCATATAATCATGCACATAAAATATCCCTTGAAATTGTATGGTTTTTGTTTTAATTTCGTGGCAGAACACGGTCCGCCTTTTTGTAGAACCAAATGTTGGACTCCACAAAATATGGAAATACTTGTTGGGGTTGGTTGGTACCATCGCTGACTTCTTTGGAAGCAAGTTGTTAGAAAGTTCACACATTTTGCAGTGTTTATGAAATAGAAATTCTGCTTACGGCAACTCCGTAAGCAGAAAACGTCTGCTTACGGGCTTTATGAAATTGTCCCCATGTTTAACAGCTTCTCCTTTAACCCTCATTGAATGTAACTTGAAGATATTGAGATTACATTATTTTAATGGTGTACCTACTCAAACCCAGACCCATGTTGATCCACCGTCATGCACAACCTCGAACCCTATCAATGATTAACAAATCGTTTATTTCGTATTATACTACCCCTGGCCACACAAGAGCACCACTTTGTAAAGTCCGCATTAATGTGGGAAAACAAATGTTGTTATCTTTTTTTATAGGTGTTTAAAAGGAGTGGCTGTATATTATTATTATGGTGGCCCTTCAGAGGCATAGGAAATCGCAACTATCTGTGAATATAATTTGCGATGGTTGTACACTTCAAAACCGTAAAATGTACAACATCGCAAATATTAACTATGTTGAAGCTTTGCAACCATACAACCATTTAAAAAAATCTCTTTTGGGAGGAGTGTTGGCTCTGAAAAGAGCCGGTGTGGTCTCGACGTTTTTCCAAACGGGGGGGGGGGGGGGGGGCGGGAAATTTACCGATCAAGCAGCAAATCATGATTGGAGTCGAAAGTTTATTTCTCATTGCAAGTGGACGGGATGGGCTTTATTTTTTTCGGAAGGAAAAATAGGGGGTGAATCCCGCACGGCGCCCCCGTCTGGATCCGCTCCTGCTCTGCTCGTCTTCAGGAGAATGGAAGACGAGCAGAGTATACTGTTCAAAAAGTCGAGACCACACACCGGCTCTTTTCAGAGCCACCACTCCATCCTAAATATATTCTTATATGGGTGTACCCGTAAATTTTACTAGTTTACTAGTTACAGTTTCCTATCACAACTATAAGTGGGCATTTGGATCCCTTGCACCAACGTCACACGCGGCTATCTGCCGCCTTGCTCGCCACTGTGGGAGTCAAACTCGTAAAGGGCGTACCCCACAAAATAACATTCCCGTTCAACCCAACGCTAAATGACAAGTATTCAAAAATACTCAAGAAAACAATGTAGAAGTCTATCAGTAATTTTGAAAAAAAAAAAAAAAAACCACACACAAATGTGCAGTGACATCTAAACTCCAGTTTTCTGTTCTATTTTATCGAGGTAGTCCAAGGTCCCCCCCCCCCTCCCCCCTGAGCTACGCCCGTCACAAAAAAAAACCAGGATTACTAATTTCCAAACAGAATAGCAGCCATCTTGGGAAAGGGGTACAGTGCTTGCGAGCAAAATAGGACAAATTTTTCAGGGCCTATAGCTTACCAAACTACCCCTCAATGGAGAGTCATGAACACAAAAATAAAATATTCGACCATTATACCGCATTCCAACAATCCCTGAAAGTATTGACCCTCAAATCTGTCATTTTGCAGAAATTTGTGTGGGTCTACGTGGTCTCGGCACGATGATTCTATCACTATTTACTGGGATTGTATTCTGTAAATAAGTGGGCCTACACGCCGCGTCGCCTAAAACGCGCACTGCACTGTATAACACACAGGGGACATTAACTCCCCAAAACGGCACAACCGAGATTGTTGTGATGGTGAATTGGGCCAACATTCGCGACAACTTGAGCAACATCATTAATATGTACATAATTATATAACTCGTGGCAGCAATATTCATGAGCATCGTAAATGTATGCGCAGATGCGCATTTATTTTCGATTTGCGATGCCCTTCGCCGGAGTAGTTCCCTCACAGTCTTTTCGCTTACTTATTGTGACATAATTCTATAATCACATCAAAGCTTCTTATTTTTTCAGCTTCAGTGCTATTTTTACGACAATTCCAAACCATGCATGTGATGAAATGAAGACCTGTATTGATTCAAGTTTTATCTAATTACGGTCTCTGTAAGAACAATACTGTGTATAGTAAACAAGAATTTTAGATTATCTAATGGTCGGTTATGACGTGTATGTATACAATAATTATAAATATAACTATTGAATTACATATATTGTATTTATTGTAAGAGTTAAAGTGGATGACGCAATGGTAATGTGTACAAAACAAGTGTCGCGCGTCAGAAGCGGCACAAGCTTTACGGAGAAACAGGCCGTATCCGAATTGGCGGCTGCCGCTATACGGCTATACAGCAGTTGCTAAGGGCGGTGCTTGGGACGTCCTCAGTTACTTCAGCGTATGATGACGCAGGTATCCAGCCGCAGCCGTAGCCGCAGCCGCCGATTCGGACATGGCGTTTACGTTGCTGGTGATTTTTAAAATACGGAGCAGCTTAATGTATAATCAACTAAATTTATTATGTATATTGTATTGTGCGCATTAAATCTAAGATAAACTCTGCATGTGGATGTGGTTGACTGGTTATTTAAACAGTTAGGCCTGATGCACGTGACGTCATTTGAGTAGGACGCCCTCAGATACAGGTCAAAAGGAGGTTGCTCATTGGCCCATCCCGTGCACCGCGCGTACATAGGCTACCACTGATCTCTTTAATACTTAACTGGACAGCGTTTTGCACGTGTTCATTGTAGTTATAGTGAATGCCATTTTGAAACTTGCATGATATAGCACATTGTCAACGCGTGCCGTACATTTGTTTTGATGAAAATTTTCACAAGAAATATCCAATGAGTAAAATAACATTGTGTGCATAAAACAAGCTTTAGGAATAAAGAAAAAAATTGTTGATAAATCCAAATTCCTTTCTTAATTTACAACATACGCGTGTATTATACGCACTGTGCGTGTTATGCGGTTTTTTGCGATTTTCAAAATGGCCGCCACTTGTTTGTGACGACTTCACGGTGTTGTGCGCACGCGTATAAGCCAGACCCGCTATCCAGTCAGTTATAGACCTTTCTTTTGGAACGTCACATCCCGAGTTTTTGCCAACCAAGACAGAGAAAACTACGGGGAGCTATCAATGCTAATCAAAAAACAGATAATCACAGTTTGCAAAAATGTTACACAAAATATTCACAAAATTGTTTGGAATTTGTTGGAAACAGACCTACCAATAATGGGATGTATTTTCCGGTTACAAAAAAAGAAGAAAGTTTGCAATATGTTGAATTAGGTCGCAACGTCTGTTAACAAGACTTGAATCTTTTGCTACATTTGGCCGTCCATGACAACCAGCGCGGTTTGTTTATCAACAATTAGAAAGGTCTATAGAGGTCATTGACATAGATGTGTTTAATTTCCATTGTTTCGTCATCTTTTTACATCTAAGATGGCGGCGGGATGACGTCACTTCGTCGGGTCAATTGGCGTCCTAAAATAACCACGTGACATATCATACAAAAGACCTTTATCAAACACTGACTTTTAGAATAATTACAAAAATATTACCGGCTGCTTTTGTTTTGCCCCGTGGGTTGAATATGACTCGCCTGACTTCCACTTGCCACCTTGAAGTGATTTTTCCAGCCACTTAAGCATTCAATGACATCATAAATAGACTGCTCAATTACGGGGTTTTCCCGGTCAATTTCAGCAAAAAATAATTCAACTTTAAAACACGCATTCCGCATTCAAAATCACGGATTTTTTCCTGTTTCGATCAAACTAGGTTTCTTTTTTAGCTAAATTGCACTCAATTTCGTTTTCGTGCACACATGATTCCGTTCTTCTCATCCGTGTTCATTTTATTCACAGGCTTTCAGAACTATACATTTCCACAATTCTTTAGTTGAATTTCCATACTACCTATGATTACAATAATTGATGAAATTGAATGGTTGACAAACCTCTTACTGTTGGCTTGAACGAAATTGAGTGATCTCTGCGACCTAATGAATTTGAATGATCTCATTTGACCAGTGAAAGCTGTTTAATAATGCTGATGCGACGGATCAGTCATTTTCAAACGAAAAGGAAGGAGCCGGATGTTAAATTGAAAGAACTTTTTGTTGCGTTTTGGCTCGGAAAAATCTGTATTTTTCAGGTGTTTTTCTTTTTATGTTTTGGTTTTGTCTTTTAAAGCATGAAAGTCTTCTTGCATCACCACTTTAAACGAGGTTTTCTGTCTCTGCCAATCTGTCTTGACGGTTTGTTCCCATAATGAGTTGTTTGTTTTAAATCAGGCTTTCCGAGCGAAGATGAACGCGCTGTTTTCTTCAATTATTTTACACTTTTTTCCATGATTTTGTCATAAATTTGTCAATTTAGCTAGTCAAACATTGCTTTTTATAAATTATTGGAAATAACTGAGGTTGAATTACACTGAGTGTATGAAGGATCCCTGCAAAAACACGGTGTTATCCCCATTGCTTTATCGTTGGTCAAATTAACACCATGGCCGTGTTGTCACATAACAGATACAGAGAGAATCAATTTAACACCCCAGTTTTTGCAGTATGGTTTCAAATCACGGCTTGTGCCCCCCCCCCCCCCCCCACCGATCGGATATTTCAAACTCGTCAGCCGTTTTGAAATGGCCGAACGACTCCACGAAGTGTCTTGGATACAGCTTTCATCAAAAAACAGACCCCTGGTTTATCAGTTCTCTGCCATCTTTGATTTTAGGATCCCTGAATCCCACCATACGATCTCAACACAGATAATACAACTTCAAAGAGGAACCAGCTTTGTTTCTCTATGTTGAAAAAAATCTGAATCGATTTTTTTTTCTTCTTCACAAAACTGTAAGGGAAAAAAATGAAAACATTTCCCCTCATTTATTTATTATTAAATCCCACAAACCGTCTCCCATGGTCCATCAATGGGGATCTGAAGAATATTATTTCAACGGGAACTACAGCCCAGCAGTAGCTGCTAATTGACTCGTGTAGAATGTAATCTTGCTTCCCGCCACATCCAAAGCTACGTAATTAGATCATTTGTTTTGTTGGGGGCATACCATTGTTGCCTCGGTTTTACAATGGGGTCACGTTATTATGCAAACGAAAGCACAGCGCGCATCCGCGATATAAACAACGAGTGCCAATATTTGCGTAAGCGATTTACATGTCCAAACAACTTGCGTACGGGATTTGTTTTCCCCTGAAATATTTTTTTTAAATATATTTTACGGAAATGGCTTATCTTGGATAAAGCAAGAGTAATGAAATATTCATGGTACTTATATCATTTAAGACACTATTAGGCCTACAGGCTGCAGTGGAGTGGACAAAATACGAGCACACGAGTATTAAAATCTTTTTTTGCAAAGTAATTAGCTTAACCTTAACATGCATGTATTGCATAAAATAATACTAACACTGGTCATATAAAATGTTTAAAATAATGTATCAAATTTACCGCATAAAAAACGAGAGTTGTAAAAAGATAACACCTAGAGTTAATTCAGAGATTTGCCCCCTTTCTTCATATCAAAAGTTGATAAAAACCAAACAGTGCGATTCCCATAAAAATATCAGTTTTTATGCTTTCCTCCTTTGAACTGTTTACAAATTGTGCCTGCAGGAAGTCCAGGCTGTGTGGCTCTTTTTGTAAACGTGTTGTCACTAAGTTACATGGCCTACACATAGTCTCTTCAAACACTTTCACTCCTCATTTCCATTCAATAAGTTTTTGGTCAAATTTTGTTTTGGTCATCTTTGTGTATACGTCTCTGTAATTGAATACCCTTGGGTGCCAATTAGACTTGCCGTGGAGAATGCAACGCATGCGCGCACGCACTTGAGACAATTATTAAACTCAATGGTGTGAACAATGCAATTAGGTCATACATTCGATCACGCACGTTTCACGGAACGTGTGTTTTTCGGTCTTCCTTATCGGGAAGACTTAGTGTGGCAGTGGCGCTATATAGAATACGATAACATTACGATCAATGCAACCTCATAGAACCAGCGGTGAAACTAGAGGGTAAAATTTTAGGGGGCACAAGGGGGTGCACAGTTTTTTCTAGGGGGTACTTTGCTCAATTGAAACTGTATTTTCCGTTTGCATCTTTCCTAAACAAGTAGCCGTTTATATAAGATAATCTGTGATGTGGAGGTAAAAACGAATACGCTGTCTGCGTATAAATTGAAAACTGGTTTTAAAAAACCCATTAAAATTACTTCAAAAATCTTATAGAATGTAACATTTTATTCTGGTAATTTTTAATCTCAAAAGTGCCCTCCTTGGTTACGTCACATGCATAGAACGATCAGATCCGTGTATCACGGAGAACGGACTTTCACGGACCGAACTATGAACAAGATTGCTGTGTTGCTAAGGGCATGGTCTAATCATAGAGCAGAGCCAATATTATGGTTTGACTCTTTAGATGGAGAATCCCATACAAAATGACGCTAGTCTACGCACCAATCGTAAATTGACCCGCTGACGTTACAGTTGGGTGTAGTTTCATGCTTTATCAGATTAGTCTTAATTCAAGATGTTTGTGTGTTTGTCACAATGAATGCAGAGGGTGATTCAATAACTTCTCGAAGAATGATTGATTGTCCGACAAACGTTGTTTCTTAATAGATAAATAGCAACCCAATGTTTACTCCATATTCAAAAATGGTATTAAAGTCAGGGCAAACTATACTTACATGTGTATGGATGTTCCCATAGCCTCAAGTAAACCCAAATAATTGTTTTTAAAAGGCCACAACGACAGCAATGGTAAAATTTCACACGCATCCATCTTGAAAAAGAGCACTATATACCATGGACAAATTAGGGCACACACTTATTGCCTACTCTCTAAATGTAAAAGAGTGAACAACCACTCGTTTTGTCCGCCATACCACTGTTGCAAAGAGCCACATTGCCGGTAACTCTTTTAAGAGTGAAAAAAATGGGTATTTCCAACTTGAATAAGAGTAAAGTTCGCTGCGATTTCACTCCAAAAGGATCATGCACAGAGAGCCAAACTGACACCACTCGGGAGACAGATTGAAATGTCCACTCCTTTGCATTTACAGAGTAGATTAACCAATACAAAGTGGAAGTCAAAAACGACATGCATGATACTGAACAATATCATCAAAGCAACAATTTAAACCATTTGATTTTTAGAAGATTTAGGAGTACCTACTCAGGGTTTGCCAGCGCCGTAGCTTTGGCCAATTAAAACTGTAGTTCCCGTTTGTATTTTTCTTAAACAAGCCCCTTGTCAGTGTTTTCTGAGGTGTTGACGTAAAAGAAAATACATTATGGGTGTAAATAATTCAAAATGGAGTCTAAAAACATTGAAATTACTACGTATGTTTATAAAATGTAATATTTTATTCTGGTAATTTGTCATCTCAAAAGGTCGAATTTCAAATGGGGGCACCCGGGGGGCACGGACATCAGTTGGGTGCCCCCCCCCCCGTGCGCCCCCCCCCCCTTAGTTACGCCACTGGGGTTTGCCCTTAACTTTTGTGACTGGCCAGCAGGATATTTCACTCGTCCCCAGAGCTTTTTCACCAGTCCATATTATTTTCATAAATAGGGATTTCGGGCTATTCAGAGAGCACTTTGGTTGGCCCTCGGGTGTGTCAACTAGCATTGACTAGCGGACCGCTGTTAAGGATGAACGCTGCTATATAGAGGAGTATTCATGAGGCGTGGTTGACTACTATTGGTTTGCACTCATCAGACTGTCACCCGAATTTCATTGACCTGCTTAGGCATAAAATATTGCTTAACAGGTAAACACTTTGTAGAAACTAGCAGTGGACCAGGCACAATCAGTATTACATCACGCTGCATTTTTGGTTGGTTTACCTGTATTTGCTTAGCGACATTTTAAGAGCTAAGCGAGTTTGCGTACCAAAACTCTTCGTTTTAAATTGGCCCAGAGCCTGCTCACACGCGTGTGGGCGGCCCCTAAATGTTGCTAGAGAATAGACTGTAGCTCGCACCTTAATGTAGCCCCAATTTCGTACCTTACTGTAGCCTGGGACTTACTTTTAGCCCCAATTTGTTCCTAAATGTGGCCCCAACCCTGTAACTATAAATAGCTCGGACCTTAATGTAGCCCCAACCCTGTAACTATGAATAGCTCGGACCTTCATGTAGCCCCAATTTCGTAACTTATTGTATTCTAGGACTAACTTTTAGCCCCAATTTGTTCCTAAATGTGGCCCCAACCCTGTAACTAAATAGCACGGACCTTAATGTAGCCCCGATTTCATAACTTATTGTAGCCTGGGACTAGCTTTTGGCCCTAACTTTGTACCTAATTGTAACCCAAATCTTGTAACTAAATGTAGCTGGGACCCTAAACATAGCCCCAATTTCGTACCTTATTGTAACCAGGGACTAATTGTAGCCCTATAACTTTGTACATTAATGTAACCCGACCCAAAATCAGCATACATTGAGGTACTGGGCCGGGCCTACTTTATGGTATAAAGTTGGGGGAACATTTAGGTCCGTAATACCTTATACGTGGATTGACATTTTAAGCCACGTGACACGAGACGAGAATCCCTTTGTCTTCTGGAATGTTTTTCTTTGATTAACACCCATCGAAAATAATTCTTACTACATTGCCTTTCAATTTTGTACACAAAGGCGAATCATTCTGTAACAATCAAGGAGTGAATAAATTGTATTTCTTTGCACTGAAGTATGCGCGTCTTTGGTGACAACCGTTATGCATCTTTCATTTTTTGTATTGCTTATAACCTCAAAAAAAATCAATTTTAACCCACAATACAAAGAAAAATACATTGTGAATGTCAATATGATTTGGTAATGTATTCAGGGTTAGAGTTTGAACCAGGCGAAGCTAATATATATGGACTTAAATTTGCGCGAACCCTTTTTATGCTTGCCGTATATTATGCGAACACAATGTTCAATCTCGGTTCAATTATGGTTCAATTAATCAACTGCATGGACCCGCGGTGTATCGTTAACGATAATGGGATGGGTGGTGATCATCCAATTAAGCCATCTGTCAACACGTACTGATCTGCCTGCAGCCGTCTTTACGGAACAGTTATTGTTTTTGTCTTGTGGCGACAATGATTCCATCTATAGTGCAAGCCTGTTTTGTAGATAAACGAAACTGGGCGATAAACTCCTTCAAAGTAGGCTATTGTTGTTGTTTTTTGGAAGAATACTACTCTATGACAAAAATGAAATTGTGCTGGGAAAACTGGTTGGGTGAGAGAGTTGAGTACTTTTGTCTTTTAACCATCGTTGGAGTAAATTTGCAATTTACACGCTACTCGCTAAACAGCGTGATACGTTGATCTATTAAAGGGACACGTTGCCTTTGGATTGGGCGTCTCTGGGCTATAAAAGGCGTTGATTACGGAATGAATATGGTTGGAAAATTAATTTAAGTAGAACATAATGATTCACATAAAATATCCCTTGAAAATGTGTGTGTGTTTTTTTTCGTTTAATTTCGTGACAGAACATGGTCCGCCATTTTTCAGAATCAAATTTAAGTAACTCAACAAAATGGCGGACCATATGTGTCTATGTAGAGTGTATGGTTCCGCTGGCGGTATTTCCAGAGGCAAGTGTATGCGATTTTGAATCTCATTAATCACAACACACTGTAGGTGTTTTATTGCATGAACAATTTTTGAAAAGTATAGGAAGCTATTCCAAACAGCAACAAATAAAGAGGCTTGAAAGCAAAGTCGCCCTTTAATGTGTCAATCTGAACAGTACTAATGTGCAGCGTATGGTTAATGCATTGTGATTTTTGCTCAGTTAAACATAAGTGTACGCGTCATTAAAAGTATGGCGTGCCGAGTAAATTGACTACAAATCAACCAAAGATGGACGTGCTGCAATCCCTGTTTATCTTGTGGAATGGCATAGCATCTTCCCTCGTTTGAGTCCAAGTCCGCACATTCACCCTCCTGCTGCTGTGCAAATCGTTTTGAAGCAGGGTTTTTTATTCTAACTAAGAAGCCACAACAGACCCCGTGTATTTCTTGTTAGGGAGCATGCACATCATGCATGAATCGAAAGCACTAAATGCAGCGGCGTAGCCGAGGAGGTGGGGGGGGGGGGGGCAAAGTGGGGTGACTTCCCCCCTGTGGAACATCTTGCAGCCCTGCTTTCCACCAACCCCGGCCCCCCGTCAGCCTCTGGACACCGTGACATTTGCTATAATCACGCAGTTTTAGCCCATTTTTCTTTTGTTACAATTTTTGGCAATCTTGGGAACAGCGGTTATTTTACAACAAGTGATATTAAACTCAGAGGAAGTATGCACACAGACCTATATGACCTTGATGTGGCAACGAATGCTGTTCGAGAGCATAAATGATTATGATCATTTAGATGATTTATACACAAAAGGAGTCATGCTTAGACAAAAAAAATATTACTATTATGTGTATCATAGGCACATATTTTTTTCTGAACTTTTGTTTGTTGGTTTGTTTGTTTATTATTAATATATTTATTTTGTGACAAATCTTATAATTGCTAGGAGGTAGGGAACATTATTTTCAAGTTACTGAGGTGCAGACTTGCAAAGTGATCGCTATGGGTGACGAATATCCATTCCAATCTTTCTAGTTTTTTAATAAAAAACCCTCATCCAACGGTGTGAAATTTAATCGAGTAACATGATCCCGATTGAGTGAAAACAAAAACAAACATGGCTGTTTGCATTTTGTCTGGGATTTTCTGCACGTAATGCATATAAGTGTTCATGTCGATGGCAGCGATGGGAAACTTTTGGACGGTCCCTATTCACTGTTCTCTCACCAGTAGTATACGCGTGCTCAGAAGTATAATATGCGCGCAATAGACCTTTCTTTTGCAACGTCACAGCCCGAGTTTTTGCCAACCAAGATGGGAAAACTACGGGGAAGCCATGAATGCAAAGCGAAGACAGATAATCACAGTTTGCAAAAATGTTACACAGATATTCAAAAATTGTTCAAAATTTGTTGGAAACAAACCAACCAACTATGGGATGTATTTTATCTTTAAATAGAAAGTTGCAAAAATGTTGAATTTGGTCACAACAACTGTCAATAAGACTTGAATTTTTTGCTACATTTGGCCGTCCATTCCAACCAGCGTGGTTTGTTTATCAACAATAGAAAGGTCTCTATTAAGAATGTGCGCGCATGCCCAGAACTGTCAAAAAAAGGACCGTTGTGTCTGCTGCCGCCAGCGTCTCAAAAGTCTCCCATTCAAAGAAGCAAAATTAATGTGATATCAGGAGCTCTTATAAAATAAATGCTAATCCCCCCAAAAAATCATGTGTAAGATTGTTCAACAAATGCCACAATGCTTGTGAAAAACAAATAAAACTTCAGGTTTAAATTTAGATCAAGAGAATCCGCAGGCTGGTTTTCAAATATCGTATTTTTTCCCACATAAAACCTTTATTGGTTCTTTTTATTATAGATTATATATATTTTTGGCCAAAAGAACGTTGGGTATTCTTTTCTTTCTTTTTTTCGGATACGTGATTTTGAGCTAATTATATTTCATGAAACCTGCTTTGCCAAATGAGCACAAAGGGAGCTTTCAAAATGTTTAATCTCTAATTAGGGAAAACATGATTCGGAACTCATTCCCCCTGCTGACAACCCCATTAGGTATGTCCCATTGTGCTGTCGAAAGCAAACGTCGCTAATTGCATTTTGCAGTTTAGATGTGGAGAGAGTTTAGGCAACTAATGTGAAGTCGCATTGGATTTGATTGTACACAAGTCAGACATAGTTAGCGTGATCATTTGCATCAGCCGTTATTCCCAGAGCTATTGGTAAGGCTAGTTATGAACACACCAGGAAAATGCATAAAGTAACAATAATTGTACTACTAATACGAGACACTGTGGTGCATAATGCAGGAGCCTTTCTGCACAATGTACACGGAACATACACCAATTAAATACATTAAGTAGGCCCTACATTTTACGAAAGGTTCAAGCAAGTGTGTCTTCAAAGCCCCAGCTCAACATTGGTAGAGTGTCCGTAAATGCTTGCATTCTTTGCACAAATCAAGATTTGCGCAATAAAAGCAACCTGTACAAATTACAGCTCGTTTCGCTGTTTCATTTGCGAGAAAACGGTCGCGATGCATTCAGTATTTTGGTACGCATTCTTAGGCAGAGTTTTGGTCTCACATGAGACGAAAGCTAACATTTAGATCTTATTTCATCTATTATTCAAAAAACGATAACACTTCGGGCAGAAATATTTCAAGGAGTGTTTGCTACCATCATTATCTTTACGCCATGGAAATCTCAGTGAACATTCATGTATTTCTTTTTTTACCAATGTTGAGCTGGGGTTGTAAAAGTCCTCTGAAAATCAGCTTGTCAACTTGACAAAGATGAAGTGATAAGTCATTCGATATTGAAGATGCAGTGAAGGCTCTACAGCAAACATACATTTACTTATACTGTTGCTTTAAAAATATTTGAATACAAAATTACATTTAGAATGAAAATTGGAGAATATAGGCCAAGAACAATAAACCACTATGTTATACAAAACACTTGATTAGTTTTTTCCCCCGTTCTCCTTCTTTTTTTTTGTAGCCCTTTCAAATCAACCAGTAATTAAGGCTGCCTCGAAATTATGTAGTTCTTCTGATTTTCACGAGACAAACACTGCATGGCTTGGCGTTGGTCAACATTTTACCAACGGTGGAGAATAAATAGCCAGGCAAACACGCACAGGCATGGACTCGTGTTTGATTTGCATTGGATAAACTGTCGTGAAAATAACACATGTATTTATGTCAGGCTTGCACGAGGGGCGCTGTGTGCTAAAAACTTCAGCATCATCTTCTATGGTGTTTTTAATTAGCCGAGTGTTCCAGACCCGGTTTTTTTTTTTCTTCTTCTTCCTCTTTTCGCCCTTTCCCCCTCTGGGAGTCTGGCGAGCCTCATTCTGCTCGTGTCCTCGGCTTGGTTTACTCTCGGTTTCTAAGACGGCCTGGATGAAGTAGCGTGCATTGCCATGGGCGACACGGGTCTACTCCCTAGCGAGTCTACTAAAGATTGGCCGGTGACATGAAGCGGTGAAAACCATATCGAGTTTGGTGATATAATGTGGGCCAATCCTTGGGTTAATGAATAACATTGCCCGATTTTTCCTTTCTCGGGAGAGCTTGGAGAAGAAAAAAAAACCATGTTGACTTTTCAGAACATCAATTTGAATTCTGTTTCTTTGGTTATACATTTCACTTTTTGTACAGACCTGCAGTCCATAAAGGATAAGATTGAGCAGCGCTGCGGATTTGCGTCTCAAATTAAAACAATGCCCGAATTTCTCTTCCCGGAATTAGCTTTAAAAATGTTTGACCTACTTCGGATATTAATTAGAAATGCGTTTCTGTGGGGGTTACAATATATTAAAATTAGATTTGCGTTAAATAGAGGGGCCCATATTTTGGGTAAGGGTGAATGTTTTACTGCATTAGACGGTTACACTCATGTGTTGTGTCGTGAACAAACCCCGATTTTCTATCTTCGCATTTGCTTGACAAATAGGCCTATCGTGGTTTTTTTCATATTATTTTTGAGATTGTTACTGCACTCGCGTTAAACATAGACGGTCATTTAGCATACATTTGAATGTTTTACAGCCCATTAATTGGTTTTTGTAATGGCTTGGATATACGTCTCTATATGGCAGAGTTTCTCTTCACATGAGCTGCTGGTGCCCGCTGCTGGTGCCTAGAATTCAGCTATTATTATTATTACGTCATTTTGGCCTGTATAGTGTCTCTGTGTTGCGAGGTACCCGGCTGAAATTGAGCAGGCGGTGCGCAGAGTTTATTTACTGTGCTTCACACAAACATTTTTCTTCTTCTTCTTCTTCTTCTTCTTCTTCTTCTTCTTCTTCTTCTTCTTCTTCTTCTTCTTCTTCTTCTTCTTCTTCTTCTTCTTCTTCTTCTTCTTCTTCTTCTTCTTCTTCTTCTTCTTCTTCTTCTTCTTCTTCTTCTTCTTCTTCTTCTTCTTCTTCTTCTTCTTCTTCTTCTTCTTCTTCTTCTTCTTCTTCTTCTTCTTCTTCTTCTTCTTCTTCTTCTTCTTCTTCTTCTTCTTCTTCTTCTTCTTCTTCCTCCTCGTAAAATCGGCTACAGCACGGATCATATTATCTTTAACATTTGTTTATGACATTCATGTGCATCTCATAATTGGGCTACGTTTTTATGTTTTCGTTCGTAGAAGTTCCCACCCCGAAATAATTTTGAAGGTTTTACAATACTATTAATTGGCTTTTAGCTTTATGATCCATCTCCACGAGGAAGCCTTAGAAATAATCAAGACCAGACCGATCGGCCTTAATTAAAAAAAAATATGAGATCCGGGGCCACATTCAGGAAGAACTAGTGACGAGTTTCCGGTGTCATTGTAAACGGGCACACTAAGTATTTGAACCATCAATCAAGAACTTACAAATTGATCCATTTCTTGAAAACGTGAAACTAGTAGACTAGCGGGCTGATGTCTTTAAGGTGAAGATTTTCCGGTGACAGGAAGATGGGCTTAGGTTAAGAGGTAGTATTGTCTGAGCAGAGCTATTAAACAACCAGACGTTACATCGGGGTTACAGTCTCTTGTTTGAGTCTTTGCTGTGAATTTGCAGCAAGTTGTCTGTGCGGTACCTATATAAACGTGGCCCCAAACCTTAACGTAACCCTGGCCTAAATGTAGCCCGGGCCTAAATGTAGCCTATACCATGTGTCTAAATGTAGCCCTGGCTTAAATGTAGGCCACATTATTGTATCAAAATGTAGGCCGGGCTGGGTTGTAGCCCCGACGTGTCTCGGTATGTATTTCAGCCGCCGTGCTGTCTTCTGATCCACCGATCAAGTGATGATCGTTTGGTTGCACTTAGTCTTTCGTCAGGGCCCTCGTGGCTTAGACATCTGTGTAGCAGCGAAGCCACTGCAGCGAAGACCAAGTCAGCGCGCACGACGAGTGGCGAAGCCACGAGGGCCTTGTCCAATTTGTCAGGAATTTTATAATGTTGTCCTTTGTTTCTCGATTTTTGCTACCCTAACGGGGCCTGGCAAAATTCCCAGCCAATCAGAAGCAATGAAGGTCAGCATGCATTAACCTCATCTGCAATGTGATTGGTTAACCTTTCAGCGTGTTTCTTTTTTTCGTAAACATTTTGGATAATGTATGGTTTGAAACTTTTTGAACAATTCAACAACAACAAAAACTTAAAATCAAGTTGGAAAAAGCGCTCGGCTACATAGCTGCCTAAGCTACGAACGCCTTGACGAAAGGCTAGGCTGCACTAGGCCTATAGGTTGCCTAACGTTTAAGTTTAAACGACCCGTATAAAAGACTAAATTAAGGTCCCGGCTTCATTTAGGGTGATGGCTACACTTCGGCGCCACACGGTCATGTCCATCCGAACAACTGACTAGTAATTAGTTTAGATGGATGGATTTTGTTCTCAGTACCTTTCAGTATGACTACAAACGTCTTCGGTCTAGAGTACACGCCGTGTCACAAACTAGATGTAAAACATTTCCGCTGGTGTGTACTTTTGATTAAAGCAAATCCAATTCTCCAGTTGATCTCCTAAAAGTCCCGCACATCACGCAGACACCACCACCGCCATTTTGATCCTGCCCACCGTGCGTTTTTCACGTGGTTAACTGTTTCAGCCTCGTCTGTAATATTCATCACGGTCTGCTAGCCACACTTGAACATACTTAGCTGAGGGCGTCTAATAAAAATGCAGTCATGTCTTTTCTTTTTTTCTTTTTTTTTTAAGGCAGGATATTATGTTGTCCATGTACGATGGAGCGGAAAGGGTTCTTCTCAGTATTTCCTACCTCATAAGTTAGGACGACAGAAAGGGGCCAGCTCATAATAATTTCATTATAAATTTCTAGACAGTGTCGGTGGATGATTACGGGATGGAGAGCGCAGATCGTTCTTCTGCAGACGCCAATTGTTGAACCCTCCCCCATTTCGTTTGGACCTCTAAGTATGGTGACACTCAAAACTGGCTAAGTAAAGATTAATAAAACATTTAAAACCTTAGTTATCGGGATTATTATATAGTTTCAAATCATTTTTTAAGTGTAAAAAACCATTAGGTTATCAGTGATTTAGGGTACTTGTAATTAATTTTGAATTATTATAAGCCTATTATAAGTTGTAGTTGTGTGTGCATAAATCGCAGCTGCTGCGGTTGCTGTTGCTGTTGCTGTTACTGTTGCTGCTGCTGCTGTTGTTACTGTTGTTGTTGCTATTTGTTGATTTTTTTTTGTCTGCTGGTTTGTTGGTTTGTTGGTTTGTTGGTTTGTTGGTTTGTTGGTTTGTTGGTTTGTTGGTTTGTTGGTTTGTTGGTTTGTTGGTTTGTTGGTTTGTTGGTTTAATTGGTTTTTTGGTTAGTTGGTTGGGTTGTTTGCTTGTTTGTTTATTTGTTTGTTGGTTAGTTTGTTTGTTTGTTTTTGTTTCTTTCATTTTTTAGTTTATTATTATTATTATTATTATTATTATTATTATTATTATTTTTATTTAATTTTATTTATTTATTTATTTATTTATTTATTTATTTTTATTTTTTATTTATTTATTTATTTATTTATTTATTTTTTTTTTTTTTTTTGGGGGGGGGGGGATTGGGACAAGCCCGTCTGCCCCCATCCTCGTCCCCTGTAGAGTAGGGTAACCTATCGCTTAAACAAAGACAGATGTCGGAATTCAACCAAATCACCCATCCATTTCGCAGATTATGTTGACGATCACCAGGAAAATAATGACAATTTACGTCGACCATAAGTTTCCATTACGCCGTTCATATAACTCTTCTCCTGATGATGTGTTTTCTCCACTTAGGCTTGTCCTTTTTTATAAAAAAAACACTATCTCAGCTGAATTTTTGCAAGATTGATCACACTTTTTATCTCAACTCTAAATGCTTTTAAAATTTAAAAATTTAGAAATGTTCCTCTTAAAACATTTAACTAACCCTGGCTTCATGGAGGCAGATCATGAATTGACGATCAATCCCTATTTCATTTAATCTATCCAGTATATTATAACCAAACTCGTGTTGTTCATTTTGTCTACCCGTGATGTTTTTTGACTTAAAGGCAGGGGGATGCTTTTGGTAAACTTCTCAAAAAATAAATGCCCATAAAAACTTACTTGGTGAAGGAGCAACGGAGAGCTGTTGGTGGTATAAAACATTGTGAGAAACGACTCCCTTTGAAGTAACGCAGTTTTTGAGAAAGAGGTAATTTCTCGCTAAATTTGAATCTAATGAAAGCCTTCAGTCACGAAGCCTTTTCAATGTAATGAAAAACATGCAGTTTCAGCATTTTCGGATCCTTCTGCGTGGAATGAACCGCTTCAGATTTTCGCCGATATCTCAAGAACGCCAACATATTTTGAAACAAACTTTTCACAGGTTCGTTTTATATAGAACTGAAACAAACATGCGGTTCCAAACAGTAAAGGCACACACTGTCTTTAAATCTGCCACGGAGTCTGTTTTTTTTTTTACATTATCTGAAATAACCAAACCTTTGCAAGTATTTTCACCATCTACTTGCCATTTTGGACATGTGGGCGTTGCGGCATCTGTTGCTATCGAGAAAAAGAATGTTCATATTTTTCAATCTGCAAGCTCACTGATTGATAAGTTCATTACCAAAGCATTAAATTATTTTCTGTTTTACTTTTTTGCCAAGAATCCACTCCACCATGGGCACCTACTGAGGGTCATTGCTACAACCCCTATGGGTTCCAAGATGGCTCTCCTCTCATCGAATACTATTTTTTACAAAACCATTGTTTTTTTATGTACGCTATTTACATGAGTGGAAATCAGCCGACCAAACAACTTGAGACAATGGCATTTTAGGATCACCGCTGCCCAAGCCGACCCAATTATAGAGCCTACAAACTGCAAAAACGGTGGTGTTATATTTCTCTTGGTATATATATGTGACAACACTGACATTGTATTAATTTCACCTACAATACAGCAATGGGGATAAGTATTCACCATGTCGATGTGATTATAGATACGTATAATCAACTTAACACCCCCATTTTTCCAGTGTAGGAAGGCAAGAAAATAATCTTGAATCCAAGTTGTTTTACATATACTGTCGGAGCCAATGGTACCCACCCCGCGCTCTCTACCCCTTCCTAGTTCAGCGAACCAAATCTCATTCTCCACCAAAGACAAAACCTGCGGTGCGACCGCATAGCAAGGACTATACTATGCGACATAGTCGCCATCTGATCCCCCCGCAGGTATCAAATTCTCACTCATTTATTTCCCATCTTGGTTATCTTAAACACCGCCCCCCTTCCCGGGTAATGAATATAGCCCCTAAAGCATGCGCAGAATCTGTAATTCAGTTGACTAGATCGGAACAAATCAATAATGGCTAGTGTGTAAATGCTTCGCAAACTCTGGGGGAAATTTAGACCCGCGTTGACAAAATGATTACACAAACCTGACCGAAACGAGTATATGAAACGCATTCTTTTTTTCCCCCCGTCAGAGCCAAAGTAAACAAGCCAGAATTACAAATTGTGCACAGTTGTGATTAATCACAAACATTCTGTTAAAGATGATGCTGTAAATGTCTGGACGTTTGCGTTCTGATGGTCCCTTCTTGTTTGCCTAAGGACAATTAACTCACGACGTAACAAGTTTGCGAAAGAGCCAAGCAGCCTAGACTTCTTCCAGCAGCAAAAATTAAGATGCCAGATGAGCTTGGCCACGCCCTCACTCTTCGAAAATATGACAAATCTATTATTTCGCTGTTCCAACACGTTATGAGGGGAAGGCAAAGCTGCCACTAGTTGGAGCTGTCTTGTTGATCGTCTCTTTCAGCCACTAGAAAAGAGGCTCCACAAAATGTTCAAAGGACTGCAGCAAGTTTAATTCTGAATTAAAGGCAGGTATGACTCCATCTGACGAGGGACCGATCTCATGGCTCCTGCTTACCGTGAAACACTGCGCTTTCGACCCGTGGAACCACACGCTTTGTGGGGCCGTGAGAGCGCGGACTCGTGCGGTAAGCAGCGCCCTCAAATTGGGCTTTGATGTCATGAACTTTACTGTGGCTTCAAGGTCGTCATTCTCAATGTTCAAAGCACACCATAAAACTAGCCCCTAAGTATATCATAAACAAGCGCTCAAAATAAGATCTCAACGGAGACAACTTTGAACACGTTCCTCTTGTTCCCTTTTTTTGTTGAGCCGAGAACTCACTGTTCTACTTTTGCAGCTAGATCAACCTCTGCGTTGGCCCCAAGACGTGGAATAAAAACTTCCTGCTCGTATCAGAGTTGATTCGACACATCTTCAAGAAACTCCTCAGAGCTCACCTGTTCCGGTTAGCCTTATACTAACCATTTATTTTGTCCCTCATGTGCCAAGGAGCAAGCTTTCGATTTTGGCGCTATATAAACGACTTTTGATTAATTGATTGATCGTATCTTGCTATAAAGTGACGATATTACTTCTGTTGTTTTATTCTGAGTAGTTTGTCAAGTTGTTTTTTTTTTAGTTGTGCTGGGAATAAGGTTGTCAAGTTTAGTGAAATCTTTTCTTGTCATTCAACGGTCTGTGTACCCCGATCTCAATCCCGCCTCGTCAAACTACAGCCTTGCATGTTGATTAGGCAGTCCATTTTGTGTGCCCTCCCCCCCCCCCCCCCCCCCCCCTCGCGCCATTCCTGGCACTTCTTCCCGAATCTAAGATAGGGGCCTAACTTTAAAATCGTCCACTGTCAAGTTTATAGCTTAGCGCTTCCGCGATAATCAGAGTTTTGAGAAATTCTTTGTTTTAAACTCTAAAAACTCCCGGGTCCGAATTGACCCGGATTCCGGGTCCTAAGAGGCTGACCCATTTCTGGATCAGGCTGACCCTGAAATTAGTTTTAGAAAATGGGAATTTTAACTTGGATTCTGCTTCAGTTTGACCCATTTCTGTGTCATTTTGACTCAGATTCCGGGTCAAACTGACCCAGAAATGGGTCAGGCCTCACAGGACACGGAATCCGGGTCAAGTCTGACCCGGGAGTTTTTAGATACACGTACAAAGGGAAAGGGAAAAACACAACAAACTTGATGGCTGTTATGGGAAGCTTTGCTGTTATGAAACAAAATATGAAACAGAAAAAGAAAAATGGCAAAATACAATTTTTGAAACCGCTATAATATTCCACGAAGGACATCCAAGATCCCCAACGGTTCAGAAACCAGAACGATGGGTCACTGAACGCCGTGATACCCTGGGCATCAATGCTCTGCATTTCTCGGTGTTGCCGGAAATGGCCGGCTCGTAAAATCGAAGCCAAACTGTTTTACCTGGTTGGGGAAATAGAATTGAGAGAGATTGTGTTTCGTCGTACCCCGATCGAAACTCGGTCTGTGAGAACAAGGTGTTCGGGATGTGTGTCACCGCTCCCCCGATACTGCAAGAAATCAAGCTAGCGTGGAACTGGGGCTGTTTGGTTTGTGCAAAAACATAACAGCAAATCCGGATGAAGCCTGTAACCAAAGTGTCCCCGAACGTCATTTCGATTGCTAAAAAATCGGGCAACGTATCAATCGTTATTGAAAAAAAAATCTGAAAAAACAAGTGATAATTACGATTCAACTATAGTCTACTTTTTTTTTGTATTGTTGAGATCGGTGTGTTTCCGGGAAATATAACTCACAAACTTTCCTTGACATTTATGGTCTATGTGGTTCTAAATCAAACATTCTATAAAATAGTCCTAAACCCTAAACAATATCACACCCTGTAGCCCAAGATCATACCGTAAATGCCTACTGTCTAAGAGTGATAAACTATCGATTTGTCCCCCCCCCCCCACACCACTCTTGCAAAGACCCATTATGGCAGACAACTCTTTTTTTATAGTGAAAGACGGGTATTTTCAACTTCAATCAGAGTGAAGTTTGCTCCAATTTCACTCACAAAGGGTGATGCCCAGCAGTGAGTTTCACTCTCAAGAGAGCAAAACTGACACCACTCGGACGAGAGAGTGAAATTCTTCACTCTTTTACATTTAGAGAGTAGTTTTACAGTGGCGTAGCCGTAGCGGAAGGGGGCACAGAACTCTCCCCAAAATAAAATCTAATACTTTTATAATATGATTTGTTTGGTTTTCGCAATTTAAAACATCTGTTATGCATACACTCTAGTTAAAATAATGCATGTCTGGCCGAGGACATCAACTATGGCAACCCATGTCTTGCACTCCTTTCCCCAATTAATAGTTTTTATTGGTGAACTACAGAGTCTCCCCCAAATTATTAAATAAAAAAATTAAAACAATTATTTGCCACCGCCCTCCAAATAAGGTTGTCTATAGTTACGCCACTGCTAGTGTAGATTTTAAAATCCAATTTTGATTGACTCTCCAGTACTGCTCCTCGATTATTTAAATTGCCCAATAACAGAAACTTCGTCTCTACAAAATATTGTGTCCTAGACTCCTTCTCCCACTTTGGGCTTACAGTTAGGACACGCCTTCATTTAGCCCCTTTCCTTTGCTCACTTATATCTTTGCCAATCCATTTATGAGGTTCTTTGTAAAGTGTTTGCATTGTTTCAGATGCGCTTTTTATTTTGTAAAAATTATACAGTTTGGCATCCCCAACTTCTTATGAATTGTCACATCATGCAAACTATAGGCAGTTAATTAGAGGTACAACACATGTTTGGTATTCATTCAAACAGTTTGCATTAGTATCAGTCTGAAAGCTCACTGATTAAGAAGTTCGTACCAGTACCGATCTCCCATAGAAATATGTCTGTCTGAAATACTGTCTAAGTCGAGAAGACAGAATTTGAAGACCCCAATTTTACCGAAATTAAGATCAATTGCTGAAAAGTGTGCCCAGTTTTTCACTATTTTCTCCTGACTCAGACGACAGATTGAGCCCAAATATTCATTTTTCCTTCATCTTTTATTGAATCACAAAATAAGAACACCGCATTCTGAGCTTTATCAATCCTATATTTTTATACCATGCCCGATATGTGACAGAGGGAGCCCCCCCCCCCAAAAAAAATGTTCCCATTCTCTAACACACTCTTCCACTCTTGTACAGAAGCACCCCCTATTAATCCTCAAAATAATTCCTGAGATTCCGAGAACACAGTAGCGTAACTATTAGGGGGGGGGGGCATGGGTGGCACGTACCCCCAACCGATGTCCGTGCCCCACGGGTGCCCCCCCATTTGAAATCTGGACTTTTGAGATTAAAAATTAACAGAATAAAATGTTACATTTTATGAGCATTTACGTTTTCGAGCATCAATGTTTTTAGAACTACTTTTAATTACTTACACACCTAATGTATTTTGTTTTACGTCAACACGTCAGAAAACACTGAAAAGGGGCTTGTTTAGGCGAAAAATACAAATGGAAACTACATTTTTAATTGGCCAAAAGTGCCCCCCTATGAAAAAATGGTGCACCCCCTTGTGCCCCCCTAAAATTTTACCCTAGTTACGGCGTTGCCAGAACACAATGAAGACACAACACCCTGCCACATATCGAACACCAAATACCTTCAAGACCGAAATGTACTAACGTTTTGAATAATAAAACATACTATAGCAGAGGCAGCTGCTACATTAATTTGCAGTCGGCGTTTTTTTTTTTTTACACCCATGCCCGTTATCTTTAAAGACTTTTACAGAAAGAAGACAACACTATGGGTGTATTCTGTTCACGTGCAGATTATGTGGCCGTGATTAGCGCTTGTCACCTCATTTTCCAGTGAGTAATCAATTTACTGTCTTGGATGCGCGGGCTTGGAGTGTTATGTTACCGGTAAGAGTAGCTTTCACAGGCCCGCTGCATTTCCGGAGATTTCCCCCCGTATAACCCCCGACTAGCATCATCAGCATCATTAGACAGCCGGCCGCCGGTTTTCGGTCACTTACGGTAATGTATTATTATCTGGCAAGGCCTGGTTGAAGGTTGGGTGAAACGAGGGGAATGAATTCCGGAGGTCATATTTTGCGCCCTTCGGTCGTGTCGACGTGGAAAAAGGGAAACCATTTTGTTGCCGATCGATCAGCGGTGATTATTCCGGGAGACAGTTCGGTGACCTTCCTTCCGTAGGTCAACCTTCAAGCTCAGGACGCCTTACATCTTCGGACGATGCCTTTTTAATTCTATTGTACGTCATTTCCAAAAACTGATCAAGGACTACAGGAATTCAAGGCTGAGAGCTAACTTGCAGGCGAGAAGATTGCTCAGACAAAACAATCCTCTTGAAATTTCCACCCTCAACAGAATGCGTCGATCGAAAAAACTTTTATGTTTTTTACAACATATTTTTATTGTGCGGTTTAAAGGGCCCCCGAAGTGAACATTTCTTAAAAACATATTTTGTGCTATTTTCTAATCCCCTCAAGCGTATGGAAACTAATTGACATCCTATTTTGGTTAATTTAATTGAAAAGTGCACTTCGTTTGAAATTGTCCATGCTTTTCTCGACAACTGAGGGCGCTGTTGCCGTGATGTCATTTCAGGGAGATACTGTGGTTTTCAGTTAAAATGCCTGTATTTGTGAACCCCAAAGTTTTCCTATTGAAAGCATATTAAAACTGATTTAACAATATAAATTTATTTGTAAACTACTTTAGTTTCAAAACATGTGTATGGAAACGCATAAATACTTAAATAAGGACCTCCTTCACTTTGAAATCTTCAAGGTCATCACACAAGTCCTTTTGAACGTTCTAAAAGAGCAGAAAGGCCATCCGTTCTGATCGTCATGCTGGGCGGTTGTTAACAGCAGTGAAACCAGGTTAAAACAATAACATTAATAGACCTTTATCATGCTGCAGCCATCTTGGTCTTGTTCCCTGTATCTAATAACAGTAATATATGCTAATATTTATTGCACAACAAGGAACCAGACTATTTGCCCTTCCAGCCTCGGTTTGGTTACATCGGTTTGAATGGGAGAAAATCAACATGGCCGCACCATGATAAAGATCTATTGACCATTGCCCTCGACTTCCCCAATGTAAGGCCGTGTCCGAATCATGCGACTTCGGCTACGGCTAAGGCCGCTGGCTGCAACGACAACGTTGAAGAATAGATATCCTCGGCGTTCCGGCCGTAGCCACTGCCGAAGCCATTCATTCGGACACGGCCTGAATAAAACTTAACAAGAGTCCACAAATAAAGCAGAGTGGTTCCGGGTCCCTACATCTTTTTCGTTCTGACTGAATATAGGGACCGGTAGCGGGTAATGAAAATTAGCATACACGGCAGATTTCTGCCAGGTATATGCTAATTAGAATTAGCATATAAGTTTACGTAATCCCATAATGCAATGCGGCCTTACACAAAACGTGATGGACACAGAATCTCCCATCGTGCAGACCACATCGGAGGTAGAAATTACGCTAGTCAAGATGTTCTTCTAAAGTTAGCTTGAATTTTGATGTTGAAGGTTGGTTCACTATGTCCGGGTGAAGGGTTACGATGCACTCGTGTGCTAGATCAGACAACAAGCACATGTCACGAGCATAGCCGACGTCATCTCTAAAACCAGAAAAGTATTATTGCGCCCGCGCAATCGGTAGTAGCTACCGGTCCCTATATACAGACAGAAGAGAACGATGTAGGGACCGGAAACCAGTCTACACATAAAGGGCACTGACTTTTTGGTAAAACAAAACATTAAAGTAATGTACCGCCCTCAAGAGTTAAAAACCACATACATAATACGGGTGGGCGGGGCTAGTTTGGGTTGGGGTATTCTACAAATTATAAAAGAACAAACACATTTATATATCAAGTTTTACATTTAAACAAGAACATTTTGTTATATATTATGGACAATTAATCATGCTACAGGTATTTTATCGACTGCATAATCTTTCATCTAGGCCCGTACGACAACTTTAAAGTTAAAAATTAAAGAAAAGATAAAAAAATAAAATACACAATCAAAATTGAATAGTAACATAATCATCCACAATCATAGCCAGAAAAACATCAAATTCGAACAAATTTCGTGCTTTAAAAAGCATGGTTCTGTTATAACACTAATCTATCAATCATAAACCAAAGCATTCTCAGACACGTTTTACTTAATCTTCCAGTTATGCTTCCTGCTGATTATATTTCAGTCGTAAATGAGCATCTCTATTAACTTGACATTATTTTTGCACTTTCTAAATTCTGTCTATAATGTGCCAATAAAATATTAAAAAACATCGCACACATTCACAGATACAACGCCTTGACAGCGTTGTGCCAGGCAAGACAAGGTACCTGTCAGACGACCGAGGTAATTAAGTGATACTTTGAAGGCCGATATCTGGCGTTGTTCTCGAGCCCCATGGAGCTCTCCAAACGTAAATTATTTTTCTTTTTACCGCTCACATCGACCGATGGCTGTGAATGGCGCCCTCTCGCGGTATAGGAACAAACAATTATGTAGCCTAAGTTTGATATAACAATGTGAACTGGCTACCTATTATGCTTAAAAAGGATAATTAATTATGCTTTACATGAATTGTATCGACTTGATATAGTGGTGTGGCCAGGATTTGTTCGATGGGCGGCGGCTGGGGGCCACGGGGGAATATTCAGTGGGTCTGGGGCATATTTAGGATTGCAATGTTTTTGTTTTTTTTTTAAATATTATTAGAAAAATCATCCAATTTGAAAAATGATATACGGAAGCTTAAAGTGATCTTCCGAGTTGCCGCTTTTCAGAGTTATTTTATCAGAGAAAAGACGGAATACCGTGATATTTCAGACGTGTTTTGAGTTAGTACCAAATACAGTATCTTCGAAATCCGTCTTTCCCTGAAACCGTATATCAGAAATCCGTCTTTCCCCGATACCGTATCTCGGAAAGACGTCTTTCCCGATACCGTATCTCAGAAAGACATCTTTCCCCGATACCGTATCTCGGAAAGACGGATTTCCGAGGTACGGTATGAGGAAAGACGGATTCCTCGGGAAAACATCATCCTTAAAGTAGGATGTCGACTTCGTAACTTAATTTATCTCGGGTTGACGACTTCCTGAAAGTAGGATGACGACTTCTTGACATAAATTATCTTGGGATGATGACATCTTGAAAGTAGGAAGTCGACTTCCTAACTTAATTTATCTCGGGTTGACGACTTCCTGAAAGTTGGATGTCGACTTCCTGACGTAATTCATCCCGAGATAACTTAAGTTAGGAAGTCGACATCCTACTTTCAGGATGATGTTTTCCCAAGGTAAATTAAGTTAGGAGGTAAATACTTTTTAGGATGTCGTCTTCCCGAGATAACTTAAGTTAGGAAGTTGACATCCTACTTTCAGGATGTCGTCATCCCGAGATAAATTAAGTTAGGAAATCGTCATCCTTTTTTTAGGATGTCGTCATCCTGAGATAACTTAGTTAGGAAGTTGACATCCTACTTTCAGGATGTCGTCTTGCAGAGGTAAATTATTTCAGGATGTGGTCATTCTTCGTTTGTTATGTCGACATCCTGCTATAAACTATCCCTGGATCTCAACATGTCGGATGGCACTTCCAAAGCTCCATACAAAGTAGCACAGAGTGTCTAATTGTGATTAAGGTTTGTATGGGTCTATTTTTTCTGAAAAATGAAACCTGGAAACATTTCCTTGATTTCAGTTTTCATTTACTCATTTGTAGTTTCGTTCTCATTTCATTTTCATTTTCGTTCTTGTTGTCATTTTAGGGTTAAGGTTAGGGTTAGGGTTAGGGTTAGGGTTAGGGTTAGGGTTAGGGTTAGGGTTAGGGTTAAGGTTAAGGTTAGGTTTTATTTTCATTTTCATTTTCATTTTCATTTTCATTTTCATTTTCATTTTCATTTTCATTTTCATTTTCATTTTCATTTTCATTTTCATTTTCATTTTCATTTTCATTTTCATTTTCATTTTCATTTTCATTTTCATTTTCATTTTCATTTTCATTTTCATTTTCATTTTCATTATATGAAAATAAAATTTTTAATTTTAATCACTCAAAATTTCCAATCAAAACCAAAATCATAATCATTTGCGTTTTCGTTCTCATTTTAGTTTTTTCATTTTCATTTTCGATTCAGTTTCAGTTTCAGTCAAGTTTCATTTATATATTTTTTGTAAATTTTAATGTCAATTTTAAAACAACACTTGAAACAAACCTAAAAACAGCCCTTAAAACAACTCTAACCCTCAAAACATCCCTTACCATAAAATGAAAAAATACCCTAAAAAATAACCATAAAACCCTTCCCATACACAAATACCATTAAATCCTTTGTAGGGCTATATCTCAGAAATCCGTCTTTCCCTGATACCATATCACGGAAAGACGTCTTTCCCTGATACCATATCTCGGAAAGACGTCTTTCCCTGAAACCGTATCTCGGAAAGACGTCTTTTTTCTCTACTTGGAAATTCATCTTTCCCTGATACTGTATCTCGGAAAGACGTCTTTCCGTGATACGATATCGGGAAAAGACAGAATTTCTGTGTGGTACTAACTCGGAACGCGTCTGAAATACCACGGTATTCCGTCTTTCTCTAATAAAATAACTCGGAAACGCGGCATCTCGGAAGGTCACTTTAAGCTTCCGTACCGTAATGAACTCTTTGGCAAGAAAAAAACTTAATATAATATAAACTATATATAAGTCAATTGACCAACTTTGAACTTCTTATTTCTTCTTGACAATAACAGTGTTCCCTTCTTAGTCGAGCCTAAGATGTGCTACTTTTCGGATGGGTATAGTATTGATTAACTTCTAACTTCTCACTATTGGATCTTCCATTTTATTGAAGGGACATTGTTTTCTTCAAAAATAAATGCAAAGACCAATCAATCAGAATCCTGCCGGGTTAACCCTGATTAAATAATTAAATGAGTGCACCTCATCTATTTGTTTGCGAGAAGATCCTGATCACCTCCTTCAAAATAGTTTCATCCCGATGTAGTTTCCAAATATGGTAATATAATGAGAAGGTTTTGTTATGCAAATAGGAAAGCGGGGTTGCTGACCAGGAGCAGAGGGGCAACGTAAGATGTGCGTTACTTGGAAAAGAAAAATGCACGTCTTAAAGACGTCCTCTCGTCTTTTGCAATGAAAATGTCGGATTTTCACCGCAGTTCCGAGGGTAAACTACTTTTAGAATGGGATGGTGAGTGAAAAATGTTCTCGTCTTAAGAACTTAAGTGTTGAAAATGATTTATATTGACATACTTTGAAGACATTTGGTGTTTCTCTGAGACAACGCAAGGCGCGAAGTTTAAAAGCTACATGAGTGTTGACGCTACACAGTCCTCTTGACTGAAAGGCCGTTCAGTCTCCACGGAGATACTGACGACTGGAATAGTGAGGGGAATAAGTTTGTAATTAAAATGGTTCTTGTCTCATTTTGTTTTTTGAGAAATGCAGGTATACTGAAATAAATTATTGCAAAATGCCGTATCCGACCAGTGGCGTAACTAGGAGTGCATCGGGGGTAGGGTGGAGAGGGGGGGGGGGGGGGGCACGTAATGAAGAAGGTCACACGGTGGCGCTGTTTGCATTTACGACAAGTTGACGGGTCTCTGGTTAGTTAGTTTACCTGTAGGCCCTACTGTAGTTTAGTTTTCGGTTATTTCTTGTTAAGGAGAAGAAATTTTAATTATATTTTTATGAAATATTCTTTTACTAGGTTCGCACAAGATGTGGAAGGACATTTAAAGATTTTAACTGAACAACTTGGGCGTGAAATGTCTCGTCAACAGATGTGTCCGACCAACCAAGGTAAAAGTAAGTAATTCATTGATTATAAATGAATGTTGTTTTACATTGTGCAGTGGGCTGTTTTTTGCAGCACTGTAAAGTTAACACACTTACATCACATCACAAGACTCTGTGAGCAGGCACAGCCTAACCCAGGGCCCGATTTCAGTCATAGAGCTGATTAACCACAAAAAGCAGCTTAGCTCAACAAAAATATGCTAACCAGAATAAGGTTACCATCCAAAATACAATGTCATATTAGTGCACCATCTTTGACTGGTATCCTGCTAATTCCTGCTAAGCAGTAAATTGTTGAGCAGAATTGCCTGCTTAGGCAGATTTATGAACTTGGGCCCAGCTGATGGTGGTTATTACATCACACCTTGAATCAAAACTAATATTAAAATAATGTTATCCCTTGTTGCTTGATATAACAAAGTGCAAGTTACAATATTGGAAGGAAAAAGTACAAATTTGAAGCCAATCAAACCTACACTAATTACCACTACAACATTGATGTTTTACAAAAAATCAAAATGTTCACATTGAATGCAGTTCAGTTTTGATGTAGTCACTAAATTTCAAGACTGGCATGAATTTGCATTTTATATTTCCCAATGTTGAAATAAATTTGTAAAAATATGTGGAAAATATCCTAAATAAACATAATCAATCCTTCATCGGTATTTTAATGTGCCAAATTGTATTTTGTTTGTGTACAGCAAGGCTTGCCATCTCTAGAGAGATCTACCCATCAACAAGATGTCCGAGATCTGCATAATGATCAGCCTTGTAAAGGAACTTGCCCTCTCCAGTAAAAGGTAAATTCCTGTTCAGCAGTAAAAAATACATTATTATTCTTTAAAGCCCCAGCTCAACATTGGTAAACTGCCTGTAAATGCTTCCATTCTTTGCACAAATCAAGATATTTGTAATAAAACCAACCTGTGAAAATTTGCAAGAAAGCAGTAAAAATGCATTCAGCATTTGAGTTTTTCGTCTCACTGAGACGAAAACTTTTTTGATCTTATTGATTTTTGATCATGTTATTATCATTATCTTTGTACCATGTAAGGTATATGCAAATCTGGGAAAATTTATGTTTTTCTTCTTACACCAGTGTTGAGCTGGGGCTTTCAGAAGGATTTGAAACTTTGCGAAGTGGAGATAATCTAGTGAGGATTACAATAACACCATGCACATGAAAATACCTTCCTCCTGAAGACCATCAGGGCATACAGATCAAAACGTTCTTAGAACCCTCACAGCTCATATAGAGAGATATTTCATGTACATGGTAATATCACAAACCTTACGTGATTGTTCATGTTTATATATTTAAAAAAACACCTAAATTTTGGGCCTCAGAATTTGAAAGAATTCACAATATCTGTACCTTGCATCAAAAAGTATTTGCCTCAGATAAAACATAACTTACAAGAAAGTAGTCATTGCAATTGTATACTAGGAAATTGAGGTTTGAGCTTCAATTTGTTCCAGTAGCCCTCGTAGTGAATAACTCACCTTTCCATCGAGAAAATTTGTAAAAAGAAAAAAGAAAAATTGACTGGTGACAAAAATGGACAAATATTAGAGCCCCGCACTTTCTCAAGACGTACATGAAAAATGACTCTTTCAGCAATTTTCCCAACAAAAGCTGAAAATGATCCTCTTACTACACCTTAAGTCAACTAAATGTTTTATTTTGCAAACAGAAAGGAGAGCAAATCTCTGATGATTTCAGCTACATGTAAGCAGACGTCTGAAGCATAAAGATGCACACCATCAGCCCAACACCTGCCCATCACAAATGTAGATGTACAAGGTGGATATAAAAAGAGTAAGTCAATTTTCTTTCTTTTTTCACCCCCCCCTGTTGTCTTCGGAATAGTGGGCTGTTTGCAATTGGAATACAGGAACAACGTTTGCCCGAACATTCCACAGCTGAGCATGCACAGAGCACGCACACACCGTGTAACGCTTCATTTTCACCATACAAACAGGACTGATGACGCTAATTTGTTCGCCAATATTTGGCTATGCTGCAGGCATTGCTGTGCAATCCCTGATTCCGGAAGAGGATTACGAGACATAGAGAGGCTTCCACCAATCATAAGCTGTACCAATCATAAGCTGTACCAATCATAAGCTGTGGCACACAGCCGAGGTCTTGCACTTTCTTGATAAAGAAAACAAAAAACCATGGGGCAATTATGATAGAGATTCTTTGTTCTCTTAGCTTTGTCAAGTCAAGGTTTCTTTTTGCCTCGAAAGAAGGCATTTGACAGTCAAAATATTGCTGATATGCACAAGTCCCTTTTTAACAATTTTGTTACTGCTTTCAATGTTAGTAGTTTCCATTTATTTTTGATTGAAAATATAGAAAAGATCCTGAGGTAAAAGGAAGTTTCTGAAGCTACTGTAAATGTTTAATGATGGGTAATATTCTAAATGTTGCAGATTGTGCCTTTTGTTTGTGTTGCAGTCGGGCTTAGCATCTCTAAAGACATCTACCCGTCAACAAGTAGATGTCCAAGATTGGCCCATGATAAAGGAGCTGAAAGTACTCTCCAGTAAAAGGTAAATTCAAAACATGTGAATTGAAATACTAGTTACCCCCCTGGTCCTAAATGGAGCTCTGTAATAATTGTGCAGAATGTCTGTTGTTGCTCTGGTTTAAACAGAAGTGAATATCAGACCTGTTCTTGTATCATTACAATTCATTCATAGATGTTGTTTGGCAATCATTTCAGAGTTGACAGGCTGGGCTGTGTGTGTTTTTTCTGTCAGGTTTTAAAGATTTGGGGAAAGTCCCTAAGGATACAAATCTTAAGTATTTGGTGCTTGTGCATGCCATCGGCTAGATAAGTTTCATTCTAAGAACTTACTGACACTAAAGTCCATGCCAGCACCAATCTTCAAGAGAATTGTCTCAGGCATTTGGATGTCCCCCCAAAAAATTACTGTTGTTATTTTGATTGCAACAATCAAAATAACACTGATATGCACAAGTCTGTTCAAACAGTTTGTTACTGTATTCAAAGTTGGTTATCTTTGTCTTTGATTTTTGATTGAAAATATCCGGTATGATTGATGGGTAATGTTTTTAGACACTAACTATTGCAGTGTGATATGTTTGTGTTGCAGAAAGGCTTAGCATTTCTAAAGAGATCTGCCCATCAACAAGTAGATGTCCATCCAGACTGGCCTATGGACGTAGGGGCTGCAATCAGTCTCCAGTAAAAGGTAAATTCATCAAAAAAGTGAATTCAGATATCTACACCCAGACCCAAATCGAGATTTGCAGGAGAATGTCTATTGTTGCTCTGGTTTAAACAGAAGTTAACATCAGTCATTTTCTTGTAGCTTGGCAATTCATTCAAAGATATGCTGTTTGGCAATCATTTCAGAGTTGATAGGCTGGGTTGTGTTTTCTTTTTTTCTGTGGGGTTTGGAAGATGTGGGGAAAGTTTTAAGGATGCTCCACGTGAACATATCAAGACATCACAGAGTGTTAGCTGTTGGTAATTGAATACTTGCATGGCTCAGGTTGGATCAGTTTCATTCTGAGAGTTGACTAATTTTAAAGTTCTGATGCAATAAGTCCCTCCAGTAGTTTCTTTCCAATGCTGTTTTTATCTCTGAATGAGAGTATGGAAAAAAATCCTTGAAGGTTAACTCTTTCACTACGGCGTGCCACTCACAGCGGCGCGGTGGATCACTTCATACACCTGAGAGCCGCTACCAGCGGCTCGAAATAAATAAAATATTACACAATCCTGTCACAGCTGTACATTATGTTTCGTAGTGAAAGAGTTAAACCAAGTTATCTGAAACTAAATGTTTTACTGACGGGTAATGGTTCTAAAAATTAATTTTGCAAAGTGTTCGGTTTGTTTGTACTGCAGAGTGACATCCATCTTCAAAGACGTTTACCCGCCAGCAAGTAGACGTCCAAGACCGGCCTAAAGATAACTTGGAGCGGCACTTTCAAGTAAATGCTGAATCCTTAAAGAAAGTAAGCTTCTAAAATTGGTCTCCAGTCCAAAATTGAGCTTTGTAACAATTGTGCAGAATGTCTGTTGTGGCTTAAACAGAAGTTAACTTATGTGGATTTGCTTGTAGCATCACAATTCATTCAAAGATGTTTGCGTTGTTTTGACAAGCACTTTGGAGTTGACAGGCTGGGATGTGTTTTTCTGTCAGGTTTGAAAGAATTTGGGAAAGTTCCTCAAGATGCTTCATAATAAATTCAAATAGCAAGTAAAGTCCTATTTGCTGGATTACTCATAGTTCTAATAAAGAATATAAAATAACCTTCTTCATGGAAATGACAACTGATGTTCACAACTCATTAAATTAAAAAACAAACTTATTTGTACTGCGCAATCATTTTTTCCTACTGATTTCAAAGGAGTTTAAAAAAATTTATGTTTTTTAATTTACCATTTTTTCCATTACTAGGAGGGTGGCTATTCTCCAATGATTTATCTAAGCATCCCAAAATGTTGAGTGTTGGAGATCTTCGAGTGCTTACCATCGGTCCAATAATGGAGGTATGTCAAATCCCTTTGGATTGCGTTACTTTGTTCTATACTAACATCAAAAAGTGGGCTGTTTTTGCAGCACTGGACAGACGGCACCCTACGCCACATGCCACAACACTCTGGGGACTCCATGCTGGCACCAGCCTAACTCAGATGAGTGGTTTATCCCTACAGATTGATGACAAATTTACAAAAAATATGAAAACATGTTTTTATTAACAAAACCCTCTATATGAACAATTAAGCACATGAAATTTCTGATGTAACACACTTTGCTCCAATAATGCTTTTTTAAGCTAAACATTCAAGTGGGTAAAGTATAGAATTTGTAGTGAATATTAAGAATTCAAAAAGTTTTCAAGTACAAACCAACATTATTCCTCCTCAAGACCGTTCTTACTTCAAGTTAAACCCAGGAATAGAATGTTTTTGAAATGCTGAAGAACCAGAGAGTTTGTTGAACTTCTCCCGTCGTTCTGAACTATAACATTCATCAATTTTTTAGTTTGGATGTTACCATTCAGGCAAATCAGATTTGATGCAAATTAAGTATAGATGTCAAATTTGAACACAAAAAGGGAAATTTTAAAAATGAAGTCAACATTGATGGCTCATGAGATTTCATCGGCATAGGCAAATTGATACCATGGGGGTGGGGTGAAGTTCATTTAATCTTTTCCTTTTTTCATGCACCCTTAAGTAATACCTCTTTACAATTGTTTCCTTTAACCTTTCACAGCATGGTAAAGCTGATGTCCTACAAACAAGTGTGTAGCAAATAACGTTCACTACAATCTTTAAGGCTTCAGCGTTTGAGGAGAGCATTCTACACATCAAGGAATCATGATTGACCCATGGTACTAGTTCCATAGGGTTAGGGGCCATGTTAGTGGAGTAGGGGACTGCCCTGGTTCTCAGGGTGGCAGACTGGACCCGCTTCCCAAAAGGAGGTCCAATGACCCTTAAGATCTCAGACAGTGCTTGGTGCTGGTATCCTGGGACCTGCCTATGGTGGACTTGCTTTAGACTATTCTTACTAAGGTGATCAAATTTATCTCAAAATTAAACTGCTTGGAACGTGCTGTTATTTTACTTCCAAAACTGAATTTCAAGTGAACAAAGTATATAACATGAAGTAGTTGTATTTCTTTGCATCCATTTTCATTGATTTTAGAGTTTTTTATGTACAATTGTTGACCTTTTCATGGCTGTTACACATTTATGCCAAGAAGTTTGGGGTTTTGCCAGATAACAGGTGTCATTTTGATTAACCAAAATCAAAACCGTGAATGTGCACAGAATTTCTGGGGGAAAAAAAACAGAACGCATCTTTGGTATAGTTTCTTGACATGAATACCTAATTTGATGACAGGCTGAGTTGAATGAATTTACTTTTCAAAAAAGCAATAAATAAAGTTCCTTTAAAATACCTCAAACAAAGCATATTTTAAGAAAACCTTTAGAATCAATAGTCCTGAAAAAATATTTATCTCTAAAATATTACCATGCGGAAGAAAAATGTTCCACAAAAAGGAAATAAGCATAAGGTGCAGAAAATTGGTGACAAAAAAATAACCGTGATTAGCAACAAAAACAAGAGGGAGGGCTCAAGGGAATGTACCATTTTTCTGGTGGGGGAGGGGCACTTTTCAGGGCTCTTGTTATGCCATTTACTATTTTTTATAAAATAATCTTGAAAACATTGAAATGACTACATAAAAGCTTAGAAAATGTAATTCTGGTAATGTTTAATTTCAAATGTCCAGATTTCAAATTGGGAGGGGGGGGGGCACATGCCCTTCTTGTTTTTCCACTGACCATAATTTAAGATGGGGTTAACTTAAAATCATGCCCAAAATAGTGATAAAGTTTCCACAGGTGGGAGATGTAGATGCATTGATAAGTAAGAAAATTGAAATTAGTGAAATTAGTCTTCCAAAAGAACTGTGTCCAGATAAAAAATAATCTTCAAAAGGATTACAAGTTTTTCTCTTTTTTCATTCCTTTACAGAATGACAGTAAAATTATTGTTGGTGTTGATATTGTTAAAATTATACTTTTATATTATGTTATTTGGAGTTGTCAAATAAAATGATTCTATAAATGTAGCAAGAAATATGTTTCATTCCCTTACTTTATGTGTTTTTTAATGTTATGTTTACAAGTATTAAGCCCAACATAGAGCATAGTTAAAATACAAGATAGTTTCCAATAACCATTGTTTTATCAACAAAACACAGTTTGACCCTACCCCCATACCAACTTTCTTGTGACGAAATCCAACCCCACAAAAATAAAATAAACCGGTCCCATTCAGTAAACCAGTACATGTATCCTCTCAATACTTTTCCAGAAAACTGCGAAAAAAGTCTTCTAATCTCTTCAGCATAAAAAAATTGAACTCCTTTTTTTTATAAATTTGAAAATACCATAATTCTTTTCATCCAAAGTAAAAATATACCTTTAAAAACCTTACCACCCAGTAAAACCTTCAATACAAAATGTACCACACATTTAAATTTATTTGCAGTGTAACCCTCCCTTTCAATTATAACCTGTCACCACTTCAATTTGAAATCTAATAATTACACCTAAAAAGTACCCTTCCTTTACATTACGTTTAAAAATTGCTTTTAATAGAAAAAGTTCCATAACAACTAATACATGACAGTTAAATATACATATACTTGTGTTCCTTCAATACAATTTGAAATGTTCCTTTAAATCAATTCCACCCTACAGTGAAATCCCATGAACTTATTTACCTATATAACAATACTTTTCTACCCATGTACATTTATTCCTTTAATACAATTTAAACAGTTCCTTTAAAACAATTCCACCCTACAGTGAAATCCCATAAACCTACCCACATAACAAGACTATTCTACCCAGCATCCATCCTCCCAACCACGCCCAGCTAGCTATCTCTAGCTACCCATTCCCTAGCATGATGAGTACTAGTCCATCTCCCCTATCCTCAAATCCAACCAGCTCATCCGCCCACTCAGCAATCTCAGCCCATGCACCGCATCCTCACTTCAGCTTGTCCATAGTGTTCAGCCAGCCATCACCCCAACATGATGACTACTAATCCACCCCCTACCCTGGAATCCAACTTGCTCATCGGCCCACCCACCAACCTCCCAGCCCCTGGGCCTGAGTCCTCTACCCAGCTTGATCATGCTCATAGTATCCAGCCAGCCACACCCCAGCATGATGACTACTAGCCCATCACTCCTACCCTCATCCCAACCAAAGCCCATCGTCCAACCAACCCATCACCCCATCCCATAGCCAAGTCCTCTATCCAGCCTAATGATGCCAATACCTAGCCATCCATCACTCCAGCATGACAACTACAAGCCCATCACCCCTACCCTCATCCCACCCAAGCCTTCAGTCCAACCAGCCCAGCCCACTCGCTGACTGTCCTCAGCCCACCCCCATCCCATAGCCCAAGTCCTCTACCCAGCCTCATCATGCCAATGCCAAGCCATCCATCCATCACCCCAGCATGATGACTACAAGCCCATCACCCCTACCCTCATCCCACCCAAGCCCCTCGTCCAACCAGCCCAGCCGAGCCATCACTCCATCCCATAGCCCAAGTCCTCTACCCAGCCTCATCATGCCAATGCCAAGCCATCCATCCCCCGGCATGATTACTACAAGCCCATCACCCCTACCCTCATCCCACCCCAAGCCTTCACTCCGACCAGTACAGCCCACTGGCTAACTGACTGCCCAACAACCACCCAGCCCCTGGCCCAGTGAGTCTCAGACCAGAGGAAACCCCTCAGCCCTTGGAAATTTTACTCCCAAATCTCAGCTCCAAGGCCCTTGGTCAACCCTCAGATCAGCCAAAAATCCAAGGGTATAGCCAGGGAGAAATTATTTTGAAAAATTTTCTAAGTCGGGCCATTCTAATATTCATCAGGTCAAAAACCGTTAGATTTTCATGAAAGCTCAGTAGCAGAGTGGTGAGAGGTAGAGGTTACAGGGCTGAGGGTACCAGGTTCAAGCCCTACCCATTTTTACAAGAAAATAAAAAAAAAATTTTTTTACTGGTAAAAGAGGGGCCCACCAGGATTTGAACCCCCGAGCTCACAGCTCCAGAATTCCGGGAGCTGTGAGCTAGCCCACTGGGCTAAATCGCCGCTTGAAAAAAATCGCTCGGACGTTATATATAAACCTTAGGATGGATAGGTCAAAAAAATAAAAAAATAATGAGATGCGCCCTTTGACCAATGACCTTTTAATGAGCAAGAAAATGGTGGAAAAAAAGATAATGAAGAAATGTCTGCGTCTAGTTTATTTACAGAACAAAAAACCATACTTAATACAAAATGCATTTAACAGGTAAAAGTAAAGACTACTAAGACTACAATCCATAGGTAGTTTAACATTAGAAAATTACAAACTAAATAATACAAAATATTTTACAGAACAAAAAATCATTATACTGAATACAAAATGTTTTTAACACGCAAAAGTAAAGACTATCAATACTACAAATCGTAATAAGTAATTTAACATTAGAAAGTTACAAACTAAGTAATAAAACAGATTTTACAGAGATTAACGGTACTTTACTTTAAGTATTAATTAAATTGCTCAATCCTTAGTGACCTGTTTTCTTTCCAATGAATCAATCTTTTTTTTTAAAGCAAAAAAGGATGCATCACGTCTTAAAATGAACAAAATAGACTATTAATTGCAACGTTTCTATTTTATAATGCTGTTAACGTACAAAAACACTCATTATTCGCTGTAAAACAGGTTCAAAATGTGAAATTATCTTTTTGCGGGTACGGTAAAGTCAGCACCCCTTGATTTAACATCGGCAGGGTTTTAAATACACAATTTCAATTCGTTATAAAAGAACAGTTCTTGTAGATGCGAGTGCTTTGTATCAAGATCTATACTGCAATATTCATAGAAATTATGTATGTTTTTATGATTTCCTTTGGTCACTGCTAGAGGGCGCTACCACAATCTAGCCTCCCTTCATTTTAGTAATCGTTGATAAAATTAGAGTCCTTCACGCTTATCTTGAATACTACCGACAAGCAATGCCTCCCCTTAACGAGTAGACTTGTCTCACACTACTGTGGAGAGGGTAATCATTGTATTCAAAGATCAGAATTCCCACATTTAACTTGGTAGTACAAAAATAAAATTAAAGTAAACTTTTAATGTTATAAAACCACTTTTATCACATGTAAGAAATATTACTTATTTTTTAATTACATTTTATTTAATTTTAATTTTATTTTTGTACTACCAAGTAAAATGTGGGATCATAATACTGATCTTTGAATACAATGATTACCCTCTCCACAGTTAGTGTGAGACGAGTCTACTAGTGAGATATTACCCAAATAGCACTACTATTGCATATTTCACAGCCTTATTGTTGGGTCCTATACCCATCATGCTTTGCGGTGACTCCGCCATCTTAACTCCTCTTTTTTCTTGCGATCAAGGAATAGTTTAGAGCGAGCCGAGAGGGGGGGGGGGGGGGTTAAGGGGAGGCATTGCTTTTCAGTAGGGTGGCCCAGAGGCCTTGTTTTTTCTTACATGTATCTGCATTTTTTTCATGGGGGGGGGCACCACAGGGGGAGGCACCACAGGGGGAGGGGGCACTGGAAAATTGGGGGGGGGGGGGAGCATGTGGCCCCCAGGCCCACACCTTGGTTACTCCACACTAGGAGGGCAAGATGCTACTTGTTGGGTAAGTACCACTCATAGACTCGTCCCACACTACTGTGGGGAGGGAGTCTACTACATTCACTTGCCCAATTAGCACTACTATTGCATAGACTAACACCAAAAACCTGGTGGCTGGGTGGGCGAAATGCCCGTAACAAACAGAGGTTAAGCCAGAACTAATTAGTATTATCTAAGGAGCCAGCAAGTGACTGTCCAAGGAACCAAGGAAATTGACCAAATTTGCAGGATGCAGCCTTAACTATCAGGCAAACTCCGCCGGGCTCCCAGTGTATACATCCTGTCCCTAATATAAGTGCAGGAATCTTGCCAATTTAATAGATAGGCTAAGAAGGGACGCCTGACCTACTGGTTTGTAGGGGGCTCCCAATAGCAGTTCCAGAACTCTGCCCAGGAACGCTGAGCGGAAGGAACGCTTGACAGTGACCAGCTCATCAGATGGAGATCTCCCCGTGCTGGTTAAAAGAACTGTGAGTGTCGTTCGGACAGCAGGTCGTGACGAGTTGGGAGGAATAGTGGAGGAGCCACAAACAACCTCACTAGCGGGATAAACTTGGGCTGGTGTGGCCAGAATGGGACAATCAACAGGCTTTGCACTTTTCCCTCTGTAGTTTCCCAATGACTGGAGGGAGGAGAGATATCGGGGAAAACGCAAAAGTGTTTGTCCATTCTATTGAGAGCGAGTTCAAGAACCATGCATGAGGATGATGGAACCTTGCCCAAAATAGGGGAGTTGAGCATTGCTCCCTAGAGATTCTGACCAAGGGGTTGAGCGCAGGGATATGGCACTGTGGCTGTTGCTCCTGCTGAAGGGTTTCTAAAGAATGGGGCAGAAAGAGAAAGTGCCCGTCACGCTAGATGAGTCCACCTTGTCCCCTCCAAGTTGCCCCCCAGTGGATCCCTGTGTAATGAGTGCCCCAAGGGGCCGGGGAAGACTGGGAACCCTGGGGCATCCCAGGGAACCCCAGGGAGACCAACTTCAGCTGACTTGACACTAGCGATCCGGAGACATTATAGTGATTTCAAGTGAGGACTGTCCCCTTTTTGGGGTCTTGCCCTTTGGACAGCTCATACCATTTGTTGTGCCTTTCTTCACTGTTGAGCCTTTGCAGTCTGCTGCTGAGGGATCCCTGGTCCAGCAAACAGCCGCTTTATCACTGGAGCTGTCATGTTGATCCATGCCAACGTGTGTGCTTCTGGCCTGGGCGGCCCAAACACGGGGAAACTGCTCTTGAACATGAAATGCTCACTCAAGGGTCTCGCTGCTATCTCGTTTATGCACTACCGAGATACAGTCGACTCTCGTTAGTACGAGGTCTGCCGGACTGGCCCGTTTTTCTCGTATTATCTGAGCGCCATTAACAATGCACAGTGCATGACATAATGAACGCACGCATACAAATGCACCCGTACTGCAATTGACACAGCATAACTGTGATCATATAAATGTACATGTACCATACAAGCACACAACATTTGGCGCAAATAAAACTGTTTTGATTGAATTAACTTAGTTTGAGAGTCAATTTATAAAAACAATTTACATTTTCCATGACTGAAAAAACGCAACAGCCAACATGTGGCACGTTGATTTTCATTGGTTAACACCTTAGTAAGGTCAGAGTAATGCTTGATGGCTAATTGCTCAGGCGGGATACCAGCGAAATCTTAACGTTGCAATTAACAGTCTGGTGGTCATCTCTCATCAACGTTGTACCACCATTGAATAGACTGGTACCATTGCCAACACTCAATTAGCACCTCTATTGATCGTGATCAACAGAGCAGTAGTACAAGCTTTTGAAAGGCTGGACGTCTATTTTTTCTCCTTGATGAAGGTAAACTATCGATGCCCAACAATTCATTCCCCAAACTCGCTATACAAGTAAGACAAACAATACATTTGCTCGTTACAGGGCCACAAAAATACCTTATATTATCCGTGTTCTCATTATGACCGTGCTCGTATCATCCGTATTTAAACGCATTTAAACAAGCACGGGGCAGTTCGGGACCGGCAAAATATGAGCCGGAACTTCGTAACATCCGAGCTCGTATTAACGAGAGTCGACTGTAGTTGGTGTCTCGAACAGTACCGACAGCAAAGCAAAGCCCTTGTTGGAAGGGCATGGTGTTCCCATGGGCCTGCCATGGTCTGTGTTTCCGATTAGACCCAGTAGGGTAAAGCTGGGGTCAGGATCTGGGAAAGAAGCCATCGCTGGTGGGGGCCTCCTGTGTGGGTACGCACAGATAATAAAGTGTAATTCTGAAAAAAATGTTCATAAAATCTGCGCTGGAACTGCTGTCTTTCTTCTTCCTTCTTGTCGAGGCGCGGGGGACAACCCCCATATCCACCATCCCCCGAAGAGGACAATGGAGAATTTCTTGCGTTTCTTTGGATGACTTAAATCCACTCCCTTGGGAGTAATCCAATGCAAAGTCCTATCTTGGAATTTCGGAGCATCGACTGTGACCGAGGTGGACTGACACCTCCCTGGGACACTTCACCAGGTTCTGTGAATTTACCATGCCCTGCCCGAAAGGGAGTACTGTCCCTTTTCTTGGTCTTGCCACTCATGCCCTTTTTTGTTACTTTACAAAGCAGAATCACCACTGGAACTGTCATGATGATCCATGCCATTGTGTGTGCTTCTGGCCTGGGCAGCCCAAACAAGGGGATCGAGACTGCTCCAGAACACCGCATGGCAATGGTCACTCAAGGGTCTCGCTACTCTCTCGTTTTTTTGCACTACCAAGATAGTTTGAGGGTGTTTGAGTGGAAGGACCAGCCAACGGTTGGTATTCCCAACAGTACCAGCAACACACCAGAGCCCTTGTTGTAAAGAGCATGGTTATCCCGTGGGTCGTGATCCCTGCTCAGACCCGGTAGGGTTAGGCTTGGGTCCGGATCTGGTAAAGTAGCAATTGAAGGATTTACCTCGGCAAATGTTCAATGTTCCTTTGTTGGCACATAAGTGCAGATAATGAAGTGTAATTCTTGCAAAGCTTTCATAAAATCTGAGGTTTAATCGCCGTCTTTCTTCTTCCTTCTTGTCGAGGCATCAATGGAGGATGTCTTGCATTTCTTTGGATGACTTGATCCACTCCTATGGGAGTGATCCCATGAAAAGTCAAATCTTGGGAGCATCAAACCATGACGGGGATGGACTGAGACCAAGACTCCCGAGACTTGGGTCAGGATCTGGGAAAGTAGCCATTGGAGGAGTTACCCATGCAAATGCCAGAGGGGACATCCTTTGTTGGCGAGTAGGTTCAGAAAATGAAGTGCAATTCTTAAAAAGCTTTCATAAAATCTGCATTGGAACAGCAAGCATTAAGGGCTCACCACTGGAGCCGTCATGATGATCCATGCCATTGTGTGTGCTTCTGGCCCAGTTAGCACGAACAAGGGGATCGAGACTGCTCCAGAACACAGCACGTCAATGGTCACTCAAGGGTCTCGCTACTCTCTCGTTTTTTTGCACTACTGAGATAGTTGAGGGTGTTGGAGGGGTAGGGAACAGCCAACGGCCGGTATCCCCAACAGTACCAATAACACACCAGATCCCTTGTTGGAAGGGCATGGTGATCCCGTAGGCCTGCCATGGTCCATGTTCCCGCTCAGACCCGGTAGGGTAAGGCTGGGGTCAGGATCTGGGAAAGTAGCCATCGGAGGAGTTACCCTTGCAAATGCCAGAGGTGCTTCCTTTGTTGGCAAGTAGATGCAGATAATGAAGTGTAATTCTTTAAATGCTTTCATAAAATCTGCATTGGAAATGCTGTATTTCTTCTCCCTTCTTGTCGAGGCATGGGGGACCCTCCCCCCACGCCCTGAATAGGACAATGGGAAATGTCTTGCATTTCTTTGGATGACTTGATCCACTCCTTTGGGAGTAATCCAATGAAAAGTCCGATCTTGGGAGCATCAAACTGGGACCGAGGTGGACTGAGATTGAGACTCCCCTGTCCCGGGTGGGAAGGGAGGGGAGACCCATCATGCTCAATGAATCCACCGTGTCTCGTCTGAGTGGGCCCTGGTGTGTCCCTGCGTGATGAGCGTCCAAAGCGTCCGGTGGTTTGGAAACCGATGGTCATTTTGGGTGAGTACTGTCCCCTTTCTGGGTCTTGCCCTGGGGATCGCTCGTACCCTCTGTCAAGCCGTTCTTTACTGTGGAGCCCTTGCAGTCTGCTGCCAAGGGGACTGCGGCCCTGCAACCATGCAGGCTTATCACCAAAGCCGTCATGATGATCCATGCCATTGTGTGTGCTTCTGGCCCAGGCAGCCCGAACAAGGGGATCGAGACTGCTCCAGAACACGGCATGGCAATGGTCACTCAAGGGTCTCGCTACTATCTCGTTTTTTTTGCACTAACGAGATAGTTGAGGGAGTAAGTTCAGGGTGTTTGAAGGGAAGGGAGCGGCTGAAGGCCAATATGCCCATCCAAATGCCCTACTCCAGACTCCAGACCCCAGAGCTAGTAGCCAAGACAACCAGGGGGAAGGGAGCAACTGACAAGTCGGTAAACCCTACAATACATCTATCTCACTAGATCTCTTAGCACTGCAGGCTAAGATGAAATGACCAGGAGAAGCGACCGGCCGACGGCTGTTTTATTCCGCAATCCGTTTTGCTAGTTCCCTGCATCGCCGAGAGGCTGATGGACAGGGGCCCCACGAATGGATCACCTTGCTTTTTGGATCCCGTGGAGATAAACTGCATTTTGCTCCTGTGAAAGATCCAGTGGAATTAATAACTTGACAACAATACCTCAATTGAAGTATTCAAACTCTAACTCTACTAACAGTAATACTAATCAATAATAAATTTGACACTTTGCAAAAGCGTACAAAGGCCCTCAAGAATAAGAGTGTTAGGAAACATATTTGCTAGAAAAAGCTAGAAAAAGAAGAAGGCAAGATGGCGGAGTCTCCGCTAAGCATGATGGGTAGGACCCAGGAGGACGCCCTTTCTGGTTGGTAAAAACCTAGCGAAGTTTGCCTATTGGCTTTTCAATATGCAATAGTAGTGATATTTGGGTAAGGGAATAAATTGAATGAAGACTAATTAAATTCAATGCAACTAAAATAATCATTTGTTTTCTTATCACAGTTCAAGTATCAAACAATAAGTTTCTGAAGCGAGGCTGCTGTTTTGAACGGCTTTAGATGCATCGATCACGTATAAACTGCAAATTAACGTTTAATCTCGGCAGCGCCCGTTTAAAAAAACATCGTCAAATTTTTGTTTCACTGACGTCACTCGAGATTTTATGAACTTACGTTTCAGTTTTATTTTACTTAATAGCTGTTAATTCTTAATAGTAATCAATTATTACAGCATGAATATATTTTAATGCAGTGCATAGATTGGAAAATGTTACAAAATTGTTGTTAGTGATGCACAAAATAACATCTAGATAATATTGTACAATTAACTAAAAAAAGGTTATTGAAATAATTGCATTGATATAAGTATATTTATTTTGTTATAGATAAAATACTACCTGATGTTTGTGTTTAGATCCTTAGGTTGCAAGTAATTATGTAATATAAATATTATAATAATAAATTATCTTGTTAGAAAGGTGTTAAAAGAATATGTGTTAGATAATTTCAGCTGTTTCGAGGGTTATTTGTTTCACTGATGGTTTTTGTTCATGTTCGTAATCATAATAATTAAAGAGTTAATCTACATGTAAGCCTGACTTTATGTAAGAGGCCATTTACCCAAAAGAACCACCCACCGTAGTGATATAACATTTCAAATAATTATAAACAATTAACATCAGTATTAACTTAGAAAATTAATAGTAGCACTTAAAAGAACAACTTAAGAGAAAACTGCATAAGCTTTTTGTTGCAACAACTACTACTTCAGATGCAAAGTGAAGAAAAAACATCGTCAACAAAAGTTAAATACTGGCGGTGGCCAATCAAGTATAACTAAACAAAGTTACAGCAACTTTGAGATGGATTAGTGAGTGGCCAGGGAGATTGAATGTTCATCAGAGACAGGCTTCTGTGTGTCTTTGTTCCTGATATCAAACTTGTGGCTGTTCATGCCTTGTCTCAATGATTGTCCAGTTTGTCCAATGTATACAGCTGTGGGGCATAGTTGGCAGGTGATGGCATAAACTACATTACTGGAGGTGCAGGTGAATGATCCTTTGATGGAGTACATGGCATTGTTGGGTTCAATTATTTGGGTACGGTACTTGAGTTAATGTGAGGGCAAAGTTGGCATCTAGGGCTGTTACACAGAGTGGATCCATTACTGGGAGGGAGGGTAACTTTGCTCCTAACAAGATGGGCTCTACGATTAGGGGTTGTCTGAAGGCAATAATGGGTTTTTCCTTGTAGAAAATTTGTTTGAAGGTGTCATCATTCGCAAGTATGGGGTTGAGTTCATTGAGTTCATTGATGATGTGCCGCAGCGATACAAGTTGAGGGTTTTAGTTGATCACAAGGGGACTTCTATCCATGCAGTCACATGGTCTGTTCTGGAGTAGCTCATTCACAAGTATGGGGTTGAGTTCATTGAGTTCATTGAGTTCATTGATGATGTGACGCAGCGATTTAAGTTGAGGGTTGTAGGTGATCACAAGGGGTGTTCTATCCATGCAGTCACACGGTCTGTTCTGGAGTAGCTCATTCATAAGTATGGGGTTGAGTTCAATGAGTTCATTGAGTTCATTGATGATGTGACGCAGCGATTTAAGTTGAGGGTTGTAGGTGATCACAAGGGGTGTTCTATCCATGCAGACATGAGGTCTGTTCTGGAGTAGTTCATTCGCAAGTATGAGGTTGAGGTCATTGAGTTCATTGATGTGCCGCAGCGATTTAAGTTGAGGGTTGTAGGTGATCACAAGGGGTGTTCTATCCATGCAGACATGAGGTCTGTTCTGGAGTAGTTCATTCGCAAGTATGAGGTTGAGTTCATTGAGTTCATTGATGATGTGCCGCAGCGATTTGAGTTGAGGGTTGTAGGTGATCACAAGGGATGTTCTATCCATGCAGACATGTGGTCTGTTCTGGAGTAGTTCATTCGCAAGTATGAGGTTGAGTTCATTGAGTTCATTGATGATGTGCCACAGCGATTTAAGTTGAGGGTTTTAGGTGATCACAAGGGGTGTTCTATCCATGCAGACATGAGGTCTGTTCTGGAGTAGTTCGTTCGCAAGTATGGGGTTGAGTTCATTGATGATGTGCCACAGCGATTTAAGTTGAGGGTTGTAGGTGATCACAAGGGGTGTTCTATCCATGCAGACATGTGGTCTGTTCTGGAGAAGTTCATTCGCAAGTATGAGGTTGAGTTCATTGAGTTCATTGATGATGTGCCGCAGCGATTTGAGTTGAGGGTTGTAGGTGATCACAAGGGATGTTCTATCCATGCAGACATGTGGTCTGTTCTGGAGTAGTTCATTCGCAAGTATGAGGTTGAGTTCATTGAGTTCATTGATGATGTGCCATAGCGATTTAAGTTGAGGGTTTTAGGTGATCACAAGGGGTGTTCTATCCATGCAGACATGAGGTCTGTTCTGGAGTAGTTCGTTCGCAAGTATGGGGTTGAGTTCATTGATGATGTGCCACAGCGATTTAAGTTGAGGGTTGTAGGTGATCACAAGGGGTGTTCTATCCATGCAGACATGAGGTCTGTTCTGGAGTAGTTCATTCGCAAGTATGAGGTTGAGGTCATTGAGTTCATTGATGATGTGCCACAGCGATTTAAGTTGAGGGTTGTAGGTGATCACAAGGGGTGTTCTATCCATGCAGACATGAGGTCTGTTCTGGAGTAGTTCATTCGCAAGTATGAGGTTGAGGTCAATGAGTTCATTGATGATGTGCCACAGCGATTTAAATTGAGGGTTGTAGGTGATCACAAGGGGTGTTCTCTATCCATGCAGACATGAGGTCTAGCTGTTCTGGAGTAGTTCATTCATTATGGGGTTGAGTTCATTGAGTTCATTGATGATGTGCCGCAGCGATATAAGTTGAGGGTTGTAGGTGATCACAAGGGGTGTTCTATCCATGCAGACATGTGGTCTGTACTGCAGTAGTTCATCCACAAGTATGGGGTTGAGTTCATTGAGTTCATTGATGATGTGACGCAGCGATTTAAGTTGAGGGTTGTAGGTGATCACAAGGGTTGTTCTATCTTTGCAGACATGTGGTCTGTTCTGGAGTAACTCATTCCAGGGTTTAATGTTTGCCGTGTGTGATTTGTTCGGCCACAGTTCTAGGGTTGTATTTGAGATCCAAGAAAGACTGATGAAGATTAGCTAGGTGTTTGCGATCCGATGGTTTCTCATGGTGGTTGCAAGGTCACTCTGACTACTGACCTTGACTTTTGTGTCCAGAAAGTTAACACTTTGCTCAGAGTGTTCCAAAGTTAGTTTGATTGTGGGGTGGAATGCATTCAAATTGTGGTGGAATTGTTCAAGCGACCCTTTACCATGTGTTCATGAATATGTCGTCAATGTAGCGGATATACAGTAGGGGTTGAAGTTGTTGACTGTAGAGGAATCATTGTTCCAGATCGGCCATGAATAGGTTCACGCTCTGTGGAGCCATACGTGTACCCACGGCAGTCCCATTGGTCTGTAAATAAAGTTCATGCCCCAATTGGAAATAATTGTGTTTGAGGACGAACTCAGTGAGCCGGCAAGTGGTAGCACTAATGTCACTGTCTGGGATGATGTCCCAGATGGCTTGTAATCCGTCGGCATGGGGTATCTTGGTGTACAGTGAAGCAACATCCATGGTAGTGACAATGGTGTTCTCACTACACATAGCTTTGACTCTTCACCTCCCTTTGTTTAGTTATGCTTGGCTGGCCACCGCAATTATTGAATTTTTGTTGATGATATTTTTTCTTCATTGCATCTGAAGGAGTAGTTGCTACGAAAGCTTATGTAGTTTTTTCTAATAAGTTAGTCAAAGTGCTACAATGAATTTTTTATTTTGTTTATTGCCTGACTAACACCTGTCCACCACTTATCAATAAGTATTAACTGTTCATTTTGTTATTTTTTACTGTCATTGATTATATTTGGACAGTCTTCATGGGCCTTAAAGTGGACCCCATTTCCACCACTCACTTCTTTTGTCTCACCTGTTACCCCTGCAAGTGATTTCATCCCATGAATATTATGTAAATTAAAATGAATTAACGTATCTTTTAAAAAGATGAAATCTTTACTACGGTACTTGTTGTATCTTACATAAAGAATTGACAGTTGGGTGTCAGCCTATCATTTATCATTGTTATTTTTAACATCGGTATGTTTAAGTTAGTTTTTAAAAACTCATTTCATTGTAGTTAGTATTGTAATAATGTAGAGTTATGCAAATTTAATTTATGGAATGTTAGTAGGAGACACTACATTGTTCTGTCACATATATTGTAAAATTTATGAACTAATGGACAATCATAACATAGTGTTAAAATTGTGACATATTCTTTTTCATAATGAAATAACATTGATGAGGAAGTGAATAGCTTAAATTTTATAGCAAGCAATTAGTGCAATGAAAATATTTTATCATGAATTTTTTAATGCATAAGTTCTAATTTGTCTTCTGATTAAAATACCAATATTCTACTTAGTGGTGAAATTTAATAGAATTTTAGCAAATATATAACAATAAGTTGTTTTATAAAACAGAATTTGTTGTCAAAAAACTACAAATCATTTATAATTTCCCAAAAACAAAAAATAGATCTACATGTACATGTTGTCCAACTTATTCAATAGAACTAGAACTAAAATTATGTGTGCTCACTAATTATAAACTTCATAGGCCAACTAATATTGCTTTTATTAATGTTAGTAATCATAATTGTTAAGAAAGTGTTAATCTACGCGTAGGCCTGACTTATGTTAGAGGGCATGACCCCAAAAGAACCACCCACCTTAGTGATATAACCTTTTGAAATAATTATAAACTAGCAACATAAATACTAACTATCCAGTAAATTTTTTACTGTCATTGTTTAAATTTGAGCTGTCTTCATAGGCCTAAAAAGCGGACCCCATTCCCAACGTTAATTTTTTTAATGTTTTATCATGAATATTTAAAATTATCAAGTGTATTTGTCTTCTGATTAAAATACCATTATGCTACTTTGTAATGTGGTCATTTTAAGTTATTTTAATCAAATCATAAAGAGCTAACTATAAATCATTTTTTAAAATCTTTTTATAATTCCAACGGCTTTCTGTACGAGACGAAAACTTGGATATTGCACGCAATGTCTCCAACGCGCGCCGACTTCATGTCCGTCCGACCTACACTCCAACCGATTAGCAGCTGCCTCGCTTCTGTACTTAACACAATTACAATTATCAACCCCTTCAAAGTTACTGTATACACCACTGATAAAGTTTGACATCACAATAGTAATAAAGGCAGTGTAAACATTTCTTGATTAGTGTTGCTTTATAGGAATCTGAGGGGATTGATCAACACTCCTCTCAAAATGGACACATTATCTTACAAATAAAAGTAAATATTTGATAAGTACACCATTGCAAGCATTTTAATTCAGTCAGTTTTAAATTTTGCCAATTTCATCCTGGTTAGGTTAGTCTAAAGCAGGGCCACCACGTGCAGGTCCCAGGATACCAGCCCCACACGCTTTCCAGATCGTCAGGGCCATTTCACCCACCTTTCGGCAGGGTCCGGTCCGCCACCCCAAGGCAGAACCCCGGAGCAGTCCCCTAGCCGTAGTAACGCGGTCCCATAGCCCCACGGCCAAGACTAGGGACTACTGCCGTTTGCCAACCATTTGTGATCACACCAGCACCATGCTCCCCCGGTAGAGCAGCCTGATGCATCTTTAAGATCAACATCCAGCTATCACCCTGGCCGGCAGTAGGACCCCACATGCCACGTGCAAGTGTCCAGGTCCCTTTAACTATTCGGAATTTCCCGTGTTTACCACCATCGATTCCGAATCGAATCCCCGCACTTCCAATCGAATCTCCGCACCACCAATCGAATCTCCGCACCACCAATCGAATCTCCGCACCACCAATCGAATCTCCGCACCACCAATCGAATCTCCGCACCACCAATCGAATCTCCGCACCACCAATCGAATCTCCGCACCACCAATCGAATCTCCGCACCACCAAGGCTCTAAGATCTCCAATTTCAACAAACGCGTATGTGCTTGCTTGCAATGGTGTACTTATTTACAAGACATTAACTGTATAGTGCTGCAAAAACAGCCCACTATACGACGATTACAAAACACATCAAACATCAAACTAACACATCTAGAATATCTTACTATTGATGACAACAAATTACTTGGTTGTTCAATCATGATCCCTAGATGAACTGCTAGGATGTCTTGATGATGTTTACATACACGTTGCTCTCCTTTATACCCTGTAGCCTTCAAGATGTCAGTAGAGGTGATTCGCTCCGCACTTGATTTCAGGGAACTATTGGCAACATCTCTGGCTCTGAAAGGTCAAGTTTACAGATAAGAATTTGTGTGCAAGCCAATTTTTCTTTCAAATCAATCATCACTTCAAAAAGTACTACATTGATTGATGCACCTTTGGAAACACTAAAATAAAAAGGAGTTAGAAAACGACATTGCCTCTGCTCCTGGTAAAAATAAGGTGCAACACTTTGTGTAAATAAGGGTGTTTCTATTTGAAGTTGCCTTTCCTTTATATCAACAGGTGCTCGAATGTTGTGCTCGAAACTGCTCATCTCGCTTTTCATGCGCATGGTTTTCCTGAAGAGGACACAACTTCTGGAGTGACAATATCAGTACAAGTTGAGTATATGTATTTGGTTTTAATCTTAAAAGGGTCAAAGATTTCCCAATATTTATGTTTACAGAACTTTTTTTAAAAACAAGATACATACAAAGGACAGTGCAGTTCCTATATATTGGGCTGGTCTTGGACATCTACTTGTTGATGGGTAGACGTCTTGGACTTCTACTTGTTGACGGGTAGATGTCTTTGCAAAGGGTAAACCTTTCTGCAACACAAATCACACAATTTGCAACATTTAGTGTTAAAGAATATTTTACCCATCATGAAAACAGTTCATTGCTTTTACCTGATGTTTTCTACACTTTTAAATAAAAAAATATGAAAGCAAAACATTGAAAGCAGCAACAAAATGGTTGGAGGGACTCATGCAAATCAAGAATATCTTGACTGTTGGAATCAAGATAAGGAACAGTAAGTCAGGGGACGTCAATTGCCTGAAACAGTTTTCATGAGAATTGGTGCTGGTATGAAACTTATCTATCAAAAGTATTACACACCAAAATTGGAATTACCAAAACCTAAAAACTTGTCTTGATGTTTGTATTTAACATGAAGCATGATAAGGGATTTTTCACACATTGTTCAAACTTGACAGAAAAACCCCTCACAACCCAGCCTGCATTGCCAAACATACAAACATCTTTGGATGAATTTGTAATGCTGCAAGAACATTACTGATATTAATGTCTGTTGAAACTAGAACAGCAGCAGACATTCTGCACAATTATTACAGACTCCATTTTGAGCCCACTGTTAAGTAGGCCTATTAACCAGTTGCCGCCGAGATTCTTCTATTTTTTCCTCTCCCCCTGACGGGATTATTTTGTCGGAATTGCCGGAATCATTTTTCTTTGAGAGTACCGCTGGAACAAAGAAACCCTGACTTGACAAAGCCACGAGATTCTCTTTAATAAAGCACAGCGACTTTTTTGTTTTTCTATCGAGAAATTGTCAAATTCACGCACTGCAAATTGCAAAATAAATGGTGGAAGCCACTCGATGTCTCATAATCGTCTTCTTGGAAATTTATAGGACAAAGGTCTGGAATCTTGGATTACACAATAACCCCTGCATAATACAGAAATTCAGCAAAATATTCAAGTGCAATCTGGCGCTTTATGTGGGTGAAACGAAGCCTTGCACGGCGCGTGCATGCTCTGTGCACGCTCCTTAGTGGAATGTTTGGGCCTCCTTTGTTCTAGGCTTGGAATTTCACAGGAAAATACAAAGTTCATATCATCCGTTTGCTGGCTTGGGAAATATTTGCATTGATACACAGCATCCTGTGTTTACTTCTTGGGAATTCACCTTTTACTGGAGAGTAGTGCAGCTTCTTTATCATAGGCCAGTCTTGGACATCTACTTGTTGACGGGTAGATCTCTTTGGAGATGTTAAGCCTTTCTGCAACACAAACAAGTCACACAATTTGCAATAAACAATGTTTAAAAGCATTAAACCTCATTAAAAAGTGAGTTTCAGATAACTTGCTTTTACCCTCGGACTCATCATATCAGGATTATTTTGATTGTTGCAATCAAAATAAGCAACAGCTAGTCGGGGGATGACACTTGCCTGAAATAGTTATCTCAAGGATTGATGCTGGTATGAATCTTTTATCAGTGAGCTCCCAGAAAGAAACTTATCTTGTAAATGGTATGCAAATCATAATTACTAAAGACTACAAATTTGTATTGATAGTTGTGTTAAGCATCCTTTGGGACTTTCCTCAAATCTTTAAAACCTGACAAAGGAAAAAAAAAACTCAAACAAAACCAACACAACCCAGCCCGGCAACTCTGAAATGATTGCCAAACAACATACCACATCATTGTTAAATGAATTGTAATGCTACAAGAAAATGAATGATATTAACTTCTGTTTATACAAAATCAACAACATGCAGTCTGCACAATTACTAAAAAGTTCAATTTGGGACCAGACATTAATATTTTAATTTACTTTTGAGGAATTCACCTTTTACTTGAGAATGCAGCCCCTTTTTCATGGACATCTACTTGTTGACGGGTAGATGTCTTTGGAGATAATAAATCTTTCTGCAACACAAACATATCACATAATTTGCAACATTTAGTGTTTAAAAGCATCACGTATCATTAAAACAGTGAGTTTCAGATTTTTATGATTGTAGTAATCAAAATAAGTTATTCGTGGGATGACATTTGCATACAATAGTTATTTCAAGGATTGGTACTGGTATGAACTTAATTATCACTGAGCTCCCATAATGAAACTTATCTAACAAAGTGTTGTTGTTTTTTTGACATAGTGACGAATCAGTATTTTGGGGGAAATCAAGGTTTGAACAATTTGGGGAATATTTTTGTGTCTAATTTCAATCTGAAATTTTTTAATCCAAATTCCGGATGGTTATAGAGTTACAGACACCCCAATCGGCAAGTTGGGGATTTTGAATTTGGACTAAGGACATCTCTACGACACTCAGTGAATTTGACTGGACCATAAAAAGGTACGTAAAGTTGAGAATTTCTTATGTTTCGATCACATACACATAGTTTTGTGTACTAACACATGGAGACGAATACATGCAATTGTAATTTGAATTTTGTTACATAGTGACGAATAAGTGGCAAATCAGCATATGTTTGTACTACTTTGATTGTCCCAATTGAAATAAGCAACAGTAATTTGAGGGGACATCAAATTCCTAAAACAGTTCTCTTGAGGATTGGTGCTGGTATGAGCTTTATCATCAGTGAACTCCAAGCAAATGGTATGCAAAATGTAAATTACCAAAAGCTAAGAATTTGTCTTGATACTTGTGTCTAACATGAAGCTTCAAAAAGCCTTTCCTAAAATCTTTAAAATCTGACAAACAAAAACACAACCCAGCCTGTCAACTCTGAATAGATTGCCAAACAACATACACACATCTTTTTTAATACCAGAGACACAACATGCATTTTGCACAATCTTTACAAAGCTCCATTTGGGACCGGGGGGTAAATATTTAAAGAATACATTTTGGGAATTTACCTTTTACTGGAGAGTGCAGCTCAATTATAATAGGATGATCTTGGGCATCTACATGTTGACGGGTAGATGTCTTTTGAGATGCTAAGCCTGGCTGCAACACAAACAAAACGTATAATTTACAACCTTTGGTGTTTAAAAACATTACCCATCGTTAATACAGTAAGGCTCGGATAAATTGCTTTTATCTAAGTTTTTTTTTCTATACAGTCGATAAAAAACGAACAAAAACAACAACAACATTAAAAGCAGCATCAAAGTATTTGGAAGGACTCATTGAGTCAGGATTATTTTGATTGTTGCAATTTAAATAAGGAACAGTAACTCTTGGGATGGCATTTGTCTGACACAAGTCTCTTGATGATTGGTGTTTGTGTGAACTTTAAATATCAGTGAGCTCTCACTCAATGTGAAACTAATCTAGTAAATGACAAACCAAATTTAAATAACCAAATATTGATATTTGTCTTTAACATGAAGGGACTAAGCGACTTTCCCCAAATCTTTAAAACCCGACAGAAACAAACACAACCCAGCCTGTCAACTTTGAAATGACTGCCAACCAACATACAAATATCAAATGAGTTGTAATGCTACAAGAAAATGACTGATATTAACTTCTGTTTAAACCAGAGCAACAACAGACATTCTGAACAATTACAACAGAGCTCCATGTAAGACAAGGAGTAAATATTACAAGTTTACTTTTGGGGAATTCACCTTTTACTGGAGAGTGCAGCTCCATTACCAGTATAAGACATCTACTTGTTGATGGATAGATGTCTTTGGAGATGCTAAGCCTGTCTGCAGCACAAACAAAATGCACAACTTGTAACATTATACTGTTTAAAATGATTACCCATCACAATGATACAACTAGTGTCAGTTAAATTGCTTTTAATTGATAGTTTTTCCCAACTTTTTAACAAAAATAAATAAAGAAAACCAACATTGAAAACAACAGCAAACTATCTGAAGAGACAAAACAATAAGCAAGGGTAATTATTGGGGCCATTATATGCCTGAAACAGTCCTCCTGAGAATTGGTGCTGGTATGAAGTTTATTAATGAGCTCTCAGAATGAAAATTTCATAGCAAATGACATACCAAAATATGAATTAATAGACTCTCAGTATTTGTGTTTGAGATGAAGGATCCTAAGGGACTTTCCCAAAATCTTTAATATCTGAAAGAAAAAAAACACACAACCCAGCCTTTCAACTCTGAAATGATTGCCAAACAACATATAGACATCTTTGAATGAATTGTATTGCTACAAGACTGATCTTAACTGTCATTTAGACCACAGCAACAACGGACATTCTCCACAATTACTAAAGAGTTCCATTTGGGGCCAAGTGTTAATACTTAAATTTTTCAGGAATTTACCTTTTACTAGAGTGCATGCAGCTCCTTTATCATAGGCTGGTCATGGACATCTACTTGTTGATGGGTAGATCCCTTTGGAGATGCTACGCCTTTCTGCAACACAAACAAAATTCCAACGATTAATTTTTTTAAAAACACTCCGTTAGTAAAAAAAAAAGAAGTTAGATTGAACTTGCTTTTACCTTCGGATTTGTTTCCTACATTTTCAACCAAAACTAAATGAAGAAAAACATCACTGAAAAAAGCAACAAATGGTTTGGAGGGACTCATGCATGTCAGGATTGTTACAATCAAAATAAGGGGTCGTCAAACCCCTCTCTCGAGAATCGGTGCTGGTATGAGCTTCATTATCAGTGATCTCTCTCTCTCTCTCAGAATGAAACTTATCTAGAAAATGGCATGCAAAATTAACATTACCAAAAGCTAATTATATTGATATTTGTGTTTAACATGAAGCATCATAGGGGAGTTCCCTAAACTCTTTCAACCTGACAGCAGTGGCATAACTAAGGGGGGCACGGGGGGCACGTGGCCCCCCCCCCCCCAACTGACGTCCGTGCCCCCCCCCCCCCCCGGGTGCTTTCCCCATTTGAAATCTGGACTTTTGAGATTAAAAATTACAGGATTAAAATGTTACATTTTTTACGTAGTAATTTCAATGTTTTTAGAACTATTTTTAATTGTTTACATGCACAATGCATTTTATTTTAACTCAACATGTCAGAAAACACTGAAAAGGGGCTTGTTTAGGAAAAATACAAACGGAAACAACAGTTTTAATTGGCCTAAAGTGCCCCCCCCCCTAGGAAAAATGGTGCCCCCCCTTGTGCCCCCCTAAAATTTTACCCTAGTTACGGCGCTGCCTGACAGAAACAAACCAAACCCAGTCTGTCAATTCTGAAATGATTCCCAAACAACATACAAACATATTTGAATGAATTGCAATGCTACAAGAACAATGACTGACATTAACTTCAGTTTATTCAAAAGCATGCAATTTGCACAATTAATAAAAAGCTCCATTTGGGACCAGATTTCAATATTAGAATTTTACTTTTTGGCAAATCACCTTTTTACTAGAGAGTGCAGCTCCTATATCTTAGGCCAGTGTTGGTCTTCTACATGTTGACGGTAGACGTCTTTGGAGATACTCAGCACAACTGCAATGCATACAAATAACACAATTTGCAACATTTAGTGTTTTAAAACATTAGCCATTATCAAAACAGTTCAGATAACAATCGCTTTTACCGTGTGATTTTTTTTAAAACTTTGAATCAAAAACTGATGAAGAAAACTAAAACTGAAAGTAGTAACAAATTGTTTGGAGAAAAGCAGAGTAAACAAGAGTAACAATAGATAGTCTGAACAATTATTACAGAGCTCCATTTGGGAAGGGGGAAAGGTTTTAAAGAATACTTTTGGGGAATTTACCTTTCACTGGGGAGTGCAGCTCTTTTATCACAGGCTGGTCTTGGACATCTACTTGTTGACGGGTAGATGTCTTTTGCAGATGCTAAGCCTGACTGCAACACAAACAAATCACACAATTTGCAACATTTAGTGTTTAAAAACACTGCACATATTTAAAACAGTAAGTTTCAGATCAATTGCTTTTCCCTTTGGACTCATCATTAATCCTTTAACACAATTAAACATTGAATCATTTGCTCCTTGAACGCCACGGAAACTCACAAGATTTTCTATTGTAAATCCTTAGATAGCTTTTGTTGTGAATATTTTTATATGTTACAATTTAGTTTATTGTGTAGAGGATGAAAGTACCTTTCGAATGATTTGCCTGATTGTTATGTTTGCTTAGCCAAATCAAAGCAATGAGGTTAGAAACATAAGGCAGATCAACTGAAATAAGGAAACAATGTTGTCCACAGAAGTTTGTGCAAAAACAACCATGAAGTTTACCGTGAAAACAAATGTGGTCGCCATTACCGTGTACATTGTGCGTGAAATACATTGGACATAAATTAAGGTCCATACACACGTACAGAAACAGCTACTCGTTGAGTGGCACACGAGGTGCATGTGTTGGTGTAAGACTTTGTAGGACAGACAAAGTCATTTGTTCTTAAGCAGACCATGTGCTGTTTGATGCGTTTCAATTTCGTGTGTTAAACTCAATTTACAACTCTGTCAAACTTTGTGGGCGGTTGCGGCCGGTTTACGGAGTAATAGGCAGGGGGCTACTGGGCGGTATGGGTGCTAAAAGGTTAAGACTGTTAGTGTTAGTTAAATTGCTTTTACTTTAGAATTTGTTCTCTACTTTCAATCAAAAAAAGTAAAAAAAAAAATAACACTGAAAATAGCAACAAACAATTTATAGGGACAAAAAGAATAGCAACATTAATTCTGGGGGGCATCATATGCTAATATGAAATTTATTATCAATATGCTCTCAGAATGGCAATTTAACAGCAAACAAATTTGTTCTCTACTTTCCATCAAAAATAAATAAGAAAAACCAACACTGAAAATAGCAGCAAACTATTCATAGGGCCAACAAAATTAGCAACAGTAATTCTGGGGGGCATCATTTGTCTGAAAAACTTCTCTTGAGGATTATGCTGATATGAAATTTATTATCAATATGCTCTCAGAATGACAATTTAACAGCAAATGGCGTACCAAAATATATTTACATACCAAAATATAAATAAGTAGACTCTAAGTATTTGTGTTTATCATGAAGCATCCTACGGAGTTTCTATCCCCCAAAACAACCCAGCCTATCAACTCTGAAAGGAGTGCTGAACAACATACAAGTATCTTTGAATAAATTAGAACGCTGACAGAAAGTTTCAGATATTAACTTCTGTTTAAACCAGAGCAACAACAGACATTCTGCACAATTACTGAAGAGTTCCAGTTCGGGCAACAAATGCTTTCGAGGGACTCATGCATGTCAGGATTGTTTTTATTGTTGCAATCAAATTAGCGACGGTAATTCTTTTGGGGGGGATGTCAAATGCTTGAAACAGTTCACTTGAGGATTGGTGCTGGTATGAGCTCCAAAAACGAAACTTATCTAGCAAATGCTAACCAAAATTTAAATTACCAACAGCTAAGAATTTGTCTTGATATCAAGCTTCCTAAGAGGACTTTCCTTAAATCTTAAAAACCGACAGCTGTCAACTCTGAAATGATTGTCAAACAGCATACAAATATCTTTGAATGAATTATAATGCTGACAGAAAGTTTCAGATATTAACTTCTGTTAAAACAAGAGCTACAACAAACATTCTGCACCATTATTACAGAGATGCATTTGGGACTTGGTGTAAATATTAAAAGTAAACTCTTGGGGGATTTACCCAGTTTTTCAGGAAAGTGCAGCTCCTTAAATCATAGGCTGGTCCTGGACATCTACTCGTTGACGGGTAGACATCTTTGGAGATGGTAAGTCTTTCTGCAACACAAACAAATCGTACAGTTTGAACTTTACATTATCAATAAGCTCCCAGAATGAAACTTATCTAGCAAATGACAAACCAAAATTTAAATAACAAGAAGCTGAGAATTTGTCTTGATACTTGTGTTCAACATGAAGCATACTAAATGACTTTCCAAAACCTTCAAAGTGAGAGATAAAAAACACAACTCAGCCTTTCAACTCTATATTGATTGCCAAACATCTTTGAATGAATTGTAATGCTACAAGAAAAAGACTGATATTAACTTCAGTTTAAACCTGAGCAACAACAGACATTTTGCACAGTTTAATACAAAACAGAGCTCTACTTGGGACCAGGTGTAAATATCAAAGGTTAACTTTTCGGGGTTTCAAGTTTTACTGGAAAGTGTTGCTCCTTTATTATAGGCCAGTCCTGGACATCTACTTGTTGACAGGTAGATATCTTTGGAACGATGCTAAACTTTTCTGCAAAACAAACAAAAAGTACAATTCTCAATATTTAGTGTTTAAAAACACTGCCCATCATTAAAACAGATAGTTTTAGCTAACCTGCTTTTATCTTAGGAATTTTCTATACTTTCAATCAAAGATAAAAGAAGAAAACCAACATTGCAGCAACAAAATGTGTGGTTGAACTCATGCAAATCAGGATTATTTTGATTGTTACGATCAAAACAAGCAACATTGACTTAAATGTCATTAATTACCACACATTCCCAAAGATGCATCTAATACATTGTTGGCCTTCCATGTTGGACACAGTCTCCAATGCTGTTGAGCAGTATAACTCTATCCTGTCTTGTATACTTGATACCCATGCTCCAGCTCGTAAACGGCATGCTATTATTAAGAGACCAAATGCTCCGTGGTATAACCAGGAAATAGCAGCTGGAAAGCGTAAGCGTAGACAACTTGAACGGAAGTGGCTTTCAGGATCAAGACTGGAGATTGATCGACAGTTGTACGGTGAGCAACGAAATCATGTTAATAGCCTGGTTCATAAAGCCAAATGTGCATACTACAGGGACACTGTACAAGACTGTGGGAATGACACACAGCTCTTATTCCATGTTGCAAATCGACTCCTACACCGGAAGCAGTCGTCTCCCCTTCCATCTCATGACTGTAGAAGAATATTGGCTCAGCGCTTTAGTACCTTCTTCGTCACTAAGATTGATGCCATCTGCAACAGCCTCTCGCCGGATGTGATTTCTCTTATACCTGTCCAGGATTCTGCTGTTCTGGACTCATTCGAGCCTACAACAGCAGATGAGATTGAGTCCTTAATCAGAAAGACACCACCTAAAACTTGTGGACTCGATCCGATTCCCACTAAGCTTCTGAAAGGCTGTGTCAAGAGCTTTGCTCCAGTCATATCTGACATCTGTAACCTGAGTTTTCAACAGGCGACTGTTCCAAGGACTCTTAAATTGGCATACATTCACCCTCTTCTGAAAAAGCCTTCCCTCGATGCTGAGATGCTGAAGAACTACAGACCGGTTTCCAATCTTCCTTACCTGTCCAAACTCCTTGAACGGGTTGTCTTAATTCACAAGACTGTCAGATTTTCTTGTGGACAATGATCTTTTCGACAACAGGCAGTCTGCCTACCGTGTCCACCACAGCGTTGAAACTCTACTCGTCAACCTTTCCAATGATATTCTTTCGAAGATGGATGCTGGCCAGATCACGGCAGTCGTTATGTTAGACTTGACATCAGCCTTTGACACAGTGAACCACCAGATACTGTTGAATTGTCATCAATTGGTATCTGCGGGAAAGCACTTGAATGGTTCCGATCTTACTAATCTCAATGGGAACAGATCGTTTACATCAAGGAAGAGAAATCAGATCCTGCTCCTTTGAACTCTGGTGTGCCTCAAGGATCTGTGGGAGGTCCAACACACTTCTCCATCTACTTGAGTGGACTGAAGCGGGTCCTGGAGCATTATAATATTAACTACCACTGCTATGCTGATGATGTTCAACTATATGTTTCATTCCCTCCGGACCAGGTCAAAGCAACCGAGGCTATACAACGACTAGAGACATCCATAGAGGCAGTTAGTGCATGGATGATTGGGAATTCTCTCAAACTTAATCACGACAAATCAGAGTTCATGCTCTTCGGTTCTAAAGCACAACTGGCAAAGATTAATGTACCATCCATATCTATTAATAACAGTTGTATCCATACCAGTAAATCTACCAGAAATTTAGGGGTAATTCTTGATTGTACTATGTCTATGTCAAACCATGTATCCAATACTTGTAAATCTGTACGCTATCAGCTAAGAAATTTGGGAATGATCCGAAAGTATCTCACACGTTCTACCACTGAAAAGATTGTACACGCTCTCATTTCAACTCGCTTAGACTTCTGTAACTCACTCATTTATAATCTACCTCAAACCAAAGTTTCTCGTTTACAAAGATTACAAAATATCGCTGCTCGAATTGTCACATTGTCTAAGAAATTCAATCATATAACACCAGTTCTCAAATTGCTTCATTGGCTTCCTGTGAAATATCCTAGTATATTTAAGATTATTTTGCTTGTATTTCATTGTCTACATGGTTCGGCACCTGAGTATAACTCTGTTCTGTTCAAGCGCTACAATCCTCATCGACAACTAAGGTCCTCTGACTCTTCTCTACTTGTTGTACCTAAAACAAGAACATTGTGGGGGGATCGATCGTTTGCACATGCAGGATCTACACTCTGGAACCAATTGCCACAGCCACTTAGAGATGTATCCACTGTAAATTCATTTAAGTCTTCCCTAAAGACATATCTGTTTCAAGAAGCTTTTGATTAATTTATATAGGTTGGATATTATTGTACGATATCCCTAATGTTTGTGTTAACATTTGTCATGTTTTTATATGTATTTTGCAACATGTACGATGGTGTCTTACGATTTACAGTTATTTTCTCTTTAATGTAATGTCTGTTCTACTTGTGTTACTTAAATTTCTTTTTTCTCCAGCGCCTTGAGCACTTTCTATTAAGTGGATGTGGCGCTTTACAAATAACCAATATTATTATTATTATTATTAAAAACCTAGAGCTTCATTGATTCTTGGTAGGGGGTAAGCATCCTTCCTTTGTTCAGGGCCTGGTAGTCGTCACAAAGACAATTTTTTCCATCCTTCTTGCGAACAATACCCATGGGGCAGCGAGGACTGATGGATGGTCTTATAATTTTCTGTTTTCTTCGTTGGGGCACAGAGATTGGTCTTTCATCAACGATGAGGATCTTGTGAGCAACTACAGTGAGGAAACCCAGGTCGCCATCTGGTTTGGAGAAATCATTCCTTTATTTCTTCAGTAACTGCACCAGATGTTCTCTATCATCATTTATTGATATTTTTGTCATTTAGGTTGGTAATGAATGGTAGGAACTCCTCAGTTGAAAGCTTTTCTGTGGAAGTGTGATTTACTTTGAAGTCATCTCAGCCTGCATTGTCAAGGTGCGTCTCATGGATTGAATAAGTACATAGATTGTAACACTTGCACTGGTTGGACAATCCCTAAATCTGGATTTTTGGTTGAAGCATGGTTGAAGCCACATGTCCTCCACACCCATGTTGACTATCTTGCTCACCATGGATCCATTCTTAGAGATGGCGCAGGTGTCCTCTAAAAGCCACACTCTTGGGAGGTTTCCGTAGTCATCCTGGCAGTCTGAAGTAGCACGGGCTAGATAAAAATTGCTCTGTTGTGAAATCACTACCTAACTACTTCTGGCTGGAATGCAAAGAGGCTAAAGCTGATCTAGCTGATGTTGCAGGTTGCTTATCGGGTCCTCAGCCACCTTGGTTGCCCGGGCCTTTGACATGGGGGAAGTTGGGGTACTCTCTCCCAGCATATGACTCGATTCCTTAGCTCAGAGAATTCTCTTGTATGTAGCATTTCACTTGTCCGTGAAGAGACGCATCAGCCAGTCCCGATGACAACCTCTCGCTCAGAATGTCACCTTTGTTCTCTAGGAGGGGGTTTCCTTCTACTTTCCTTTGGAGTTTCAGCACAATGAGGGAGAAGTCTTTGAGGGACTCTTCCCCTCTCTGCCTTAGGCAGTAAAAGTTCTCCCAGCGAGCTGAAGGGTACTCATGGCAATTGTCATTTCAACAATCCCTGTGAGTATGCTTCCAGCACTGCTCCCAACTGATGGGTTGCAGAGCTATCCCTCTGGAATCGGCTCCACCGTCTGCGAAAATTCCTCATCTCTCATGTCTTGTGTGAGGCACCTCATATCTTCGGTACACTAGTGAACTTCAAGGTCCTTGTTGCTCTTGGGCCTCTCCGCAAACTTCACACCCTGGTCTCGGGGAACAACATGACTTTGGCAGGCTTTGGTTACACTCCCCATCGCACTCTTCATCTCCTTCCTTTAGCAGCCAATGCATTCATTTGTTCTCGGAGGGCCTCCATCTCTGAACCTCCTCACAGCACCAACCATTTTCTTAAGGTGTCACATGCAATCCTATCTACGACGATTGTATTAAGCAGTGATTGATTCTTTTTTACATGTATGTTTATTTGTCATGAAGTACAGCACACAGACACACACATTGGCTTGTAAAAAGTGGACACAACATCTTTGCTCTGGTAAAGTGAACTCGTAGAATAACTATAGTAATCCTTGCTCTATGGATTGACTTGACTTACTTGACTTTATGGCAACCCGAAGGGTCGGATTTGCGAGATGTTATTCCATGCAGGTCTGTCTAGCATGCAGTTCTTCATGTCCTATCCAGTTAAGCCTGTTTCTTCTGATGTAATCCTTTCTAGGGGGACCTCTAGCTTTCTTTCCATGTTTGGGTTGCTATAGGACCTTAGAAAACTGCTTCTTCTTCCCTCCTGGCACAGTGACCAGCCTTCTAAGCCTCAAGCTCTCAGAAATTGGCAAAAGGTTTCCACACAAAACTTTTTATTGGTAGTGAGTGATTGTCATGGAACATCTAGAGCCTTTCTCAATAGACGAGTGTACCATCCCTCTATTGCTGTCTTCAATTTAGATGTTAGCGTATAAGTCTCCGCTAAGTATGTCAGAACTGACTCCACAATGGAGGTGAATAGCTTGATCTTCAGGGTTCTTGGCAACCTACTTTTCCATATTTTCCCCATGCTGTGGCAAGCTTTCCAAGTTTGTGCCTTTCTGATGTTGAAATCTTGTTTGCTACTGGTAATCCAGGCTCCTAGATAGGTATTTGAAGTCATTGACCATTTCTAGGTCACTTCCTACCATCCATTAAATGTAGATGGGGATTCTTTGTAGAACATTGCCTTGATTTTCTTGGTGTTCATTCCCAGGCCCACTTTCAGTGCAGCTGCAGCTTCCACAGAGTAGCAATTCTTCAGCATCTTAAGGTTGCCAGTTAGGAGGCCTATATCGTCTGCAAAATCAAGGTCTGTAATTGCAGTCCTCTTCTCCTGCTGTGCCTGGGTACAAGCATTTAGCCAAGCCTCTTTGCCTTCACGCTCTTTCCTCAGCACATAGTCCAGAACAACTGTCAACAAGAATTGTGCCAGTGTATATCCCTGAAGAACCCCTGCTTGAATGTCAAAGTCCTTGATGACTCCATCAGGTGAAGTGACATGAGCTATTGTGTGTTGATATGTGTGTCCTATGGCAGCTACTAGCCTCTCTGGCACTTCAGAAGCTCCGAGTATATCAAGCATTTTGCCACAGTGGATGGTATCAAATACTGTCTTAAAATCAATGAAAACCAATGCTGCATTGAGGTTGTTATTCTTAGTCTCCTCGACAATCCTTCATATAGTTAAGATACTGCTGATCTTCCTGGGCGAAAGTTATTTTGATTGATTCGTGGACAGGGTCAAGATGAGGATGAATTCTGCTTAATAGCAGCTATTGTATGTTTTTGCTACAATGGAGGACTCAGTAAGCTCTCAGAATGGAACTAATCAAGTAAATTGCATTTTAAGGTTTGCATGTTGTCTCGATATTTGTGTTTAACATGAAGCATCTCAAGGGACTTTCCTATAAACTCCTTAAAACCAAAAGGAAAAAATTGAAGCCAGCCGCTCAACTCTGAAATAATTGCCAAACATCATACCTATAACTCGTTGTGTGCCCGGCAAAAAGACGTAGGGGAAAGTTTCCGGCAAAAGGACGTAAGCGATTTATGTTAAAATTTGTGTTTCAAGAATTATGAGCGGGAAAGGTTGGTAAACATGTTGCCATGCAAAAGTCATTATAGAAAGGTTAAATTCTGAATGGAGAATTGGGAAACATGTCTTCAGGGTAATTCTAGCCAAAAAAACCCAAAAAAAAACCAGTATATTTTTCATGTCAGGAGCCATTTTGCTGCTTACGTCCTATTGTTACTGGGACAAACTAATTTATGTTCCCGGCAAAAGGGCACACAACGAACTGTGAATGAATTGTAATGCTACACGAAAACTACAAATATTAACTTCTGTTTACCAGAGCAACAACAGACATTGTGCACAATTATTACAGAGTTCAATTTGGGACCAGGGGTAGACACAAAAAGTACACAGTTTGAGGATTCACCTTTTACTGGAGAGTGCAGCTTCTTTCTTTTAGGCAAAGTCTTGGACATCTATTTGTTGACGGGTAGATGTCTTTGGAGATGCTAAGCCTTTCTGCAACACAAACAAATTGCAAGTTATTAGATAAAATCAGGATTTCTGTCTCTACTTGCAACAACAAAAAATATGAATAAAACCTACATCAAAAGTAGCAACAAACTGTTTGCAGGGACTCATGCATTTTATCAACATAAGCAACAGTGATTTAGAGGGACATCATAAATGCCTGAAATAGTTCTCTTAATTATCAGTGAGCCCTCAGAATGAAACTAATCGAGCAAACTGCATGCAAATGTATGATTACCAAAAGTTTGAAAGTTGTCTTGATATTTGTGTTTAACATGAAGGGACTTTCCTGAACTCCTTTAAACCAAAAAGAAAACATGCAAACCAGTCGCTCAACTGTGAAGTGATTGCCAAATAACTTACCAATGTTTTATAGCTACAAGCAATAAAAGACATTCTGTACAAATAGAGAGCTCCATGTCAAATTCCAGACCCAGAATTGATGTGCTTTTTATTAAGCAATAATAACACCATGTACATGAAAGCTCTCTCTCTATGAGCTGTGGTGGTTCTGAAAAGAACCGGCGGACGTATCAACTCAACGATTCAATCAGTATGGTCTGATCGTCTACAGGCGAAAAGATGATCTCCTGAAGACGATCAGAACGTATTAACGAGCAAAATGTTGAGTTGATACACTGCGGTTCTTTTCACCAAAACTCAAAGAGTGAGATTTTTCATGTACATTGGGGTATCAGAACCCTAATTACTTGATTACAACCCTCAGAGCAGCTCCATTAATCAAAAACTTCGCTGGATCCAGGAGGATAAAATTTTGTCCACTCTGTCTTTAAGGTCAATAACCCACCCTGTAAGCCCAAAGCCATTATAAATCACTGTGGGGGTGAATTGGAGTGCCAGGGAAGACTTAGACTTGTGTTATTTAAGATCCATGTGTCCCACAAGCTGTTTTCACAAATTGCATACCGCCCTGTGCCAAGGATCCTTAGCCACAAGGTCAATCAATTACTACACTGAGACAGGTGGCTGCTGTCTTTCAACACTCCTTACTCTGCAGTGGTTAGGGTCTGGCCAATGGGAGTCTACAGGCTTGTGGGGTGTACCAGGGGTGAGGATTACATGGAATCTTGGTCTTATTGGCCCATTGAAAAACAAATTATGACCATATTTGGTAACAATTGGATTTTTTTTGTCTCTCCACTGCTGCCAGGGGTAATTACAGTGCTTTGTACTACCGGTACTCGGTACTCGTACTGTAGTACTTGAGTACTGTTTGGATGGTACTTGTACTTGATGAGTGACTGAAAAATAACCAGGGCCCAATTTCATGGCTCTGTTAACCGCAGAATTCTGAGCTCACAGCGTGCTATAAAGCATGTAGTTCTATGGGCTGTAAGCACAGAATTTCCCAGTAAGCAGAGCCATGAAATTGGGCCCTGTACTCAAAGTCATGTACTCGATCAATACTCAACTAAAAATGTACTTGCAACTCAATTTTGAGTACACATGGTCAAAATATGATTGTCTTAATTATGTTTCGTTGATGTAAATCTATGCCAATGCTATGAAAGGATAGAGGAATAAGGCACTGGAAAAAAATAAAACTTAAGCCGTCTCGATGTATTCATGTTTAAAAAAAAAAGAAAGTTACCATGAGCAGCACCAGTGTTTTAGCTAGGATTTGAAAAATGGGAGTGCAAATTGAAAAAGATGGTGTGCAACTTTTTTTTATCAAAGATTTACCTAGAATGCAAACCATGCACAAGCGCAGCGCGGTCAGCACGCTAACTCTTTCAAATTACCTTAACCCTGGTGTCAGCGGGGAGGTTAAAAAATAATCCAATTGTTACCAAATATGGTCATAATTTTTTTTTCAATGGGCCAATAAGGCCAAGATTCCATGTGAACCTCACCCCTGGTATACCCCACAAGCCTGTAGACTCCCATTGGACAGACCCTAAGCACTGCGGAGTAAGGAGTGTTGAAAGACAGCAGCCACCTGTCTCAGTGTAGTAATTGATTGACCCTGTGCCAAGTATTCCCTTGGCACAGGGCGGTATGCACTTTGTGAAAACAACTTGCGCCCGCACACTGATCGTAAATAACACAAATCTAAGTCTTGACTGGCACTCCAATTCACCTCCCACAGTGATTTATAATGGTTTTGGGCTTGCAGGGTGGGTTATTGACCTTAAACACAGGGTGGACGAAATTTTAACCTCCTGGATCCAACGAAGTTGTTGATTAATGTGGTTGCTCCGAGGGTTTTAAACAATTATTTTTGTTGTTATAATATTGATTTATTTGAATGAAATAGGATTAAGGACACAGGAAGCTCTTTATTGCTTGTAGATACTATCTGGTGTATTCTTGGCACTGAATCTGGGTTCCAATGTTGTGTCTTATGAATATTTGTTTTGTGGAGTTTATTTTAAGAAATTAATGTGTTTCTCCTTTAAATACTTTTAAGTGATTTTTTTTTAATGAGACATTATTCAGGGCATGTAGGTGCAAGCAAGTGGCTTTAGTTTATTTGCAATAACCATTAAAAAATACATTACCAATTAACAAAACTCTTCAATGATATGTACAATGAAAAGAATCTAAATAAACATCATAATTACTATATTTACTTTAGTACAGTTAAGCTGAGCACAAGTCTTAACTTTTTAGGTGGCATAACATTTTTGTTATTATTGGAAAATGAAAAACAACAACTTTTAAATGGGACACATGTCAGGGGTAAGTTTTAACTGATCTTTGTGGACATTTTCAGTAACATTTTCAGTAACCAAAAACCTGAAACAGCGCCAAGTATTTTCATAGTACAAGTAAATTATTGATAGTAAAAAAAAATGTGTAAAGTTAATCACGTATGAAGAACTAAACAAGTAACTTTATAATTGACTTGATAAAAATTAAACTGAATGACATGAATTAGTTATTGAACCTTCGATATCGGAGTTAGAGGGCTTGTACGATCGTCGCAACAGTAATTTTCTTTTTAGTTCTCATGATTATTGGTGGACTAGGTACTAGGAGAACCAAGGTTTTGCAATTCTGTGACTTCCATGCATGCAGAAAAATAACGATTTAGTACTGTTTCGATCTTACTCTTTAAGCTGGAGGCATCAGTTTAGTTGTAAAACCCGAAATTACTGTCACTCTGTCGTAAACAATCCGCACGTGCGAGTCAAAATCAGCACGTTGCAAACCAGTTCGCTTTACCCGCGTAAAATTTCACGCACAGCAACGGCTCGCTAGCTAAAACACTGAGCAGCACACATTGTCATTTAGAAATTAGTCAAAAAAATATATATGTGGTGATATCCCTTTTGCAGCATTTTCCTTCATGAAGCACCCTTACTTGTACTCATACTCGGAGATTCAAGTACTTAGTACTCAGCTGTTAGACTCGATGCTCAGCTAGTATCAGAATACTCAGTACTTGGTCACTCGTACTCGTACTCGTACTCAATGGCCCAAGTACTCGTACTTGAGTACTACTCGGCCACCCCAGTACTCAGCAGTACATGATACTCAACCAAAAAGTACTTTACCACAACACTGCTCGATCATATCTCCACCATGCAAGGTTTCAGAATGGTGTGTTAATAACTGTTCAACATGAATTTACCTTTTACTGGAGAGGGCAGTTCTTCAACCAAGCTGATTGTGCAGATCTCGGACATCTACTTGTTGGTGACGGGTAGATCTCTTTAGAGATGGCAAGCCTTGCTGTGCACAAACAAAATACAATTTGCCACAGTAAAATAATGAATGAATGATACCTTTATTTAGAATAGTTTACAAACATTTTCAATATTGGGAAATGTAAAAAGCAAATGTGAATCTTGAAATTAAATGACTGCATCCAAACTAAACTGCATCCGTGACAGTTTTGCATTTTTATAATTATTGTAGGTTTGACTAGGGTCTAGTTGGTACTTTGCCCTCAAACAAGCTGCCATCAACCCTAACTCCCCACAGTGATTTACTAGGATCCTTTCCCACTCTAACAAATTCCAACACCATATGGGAAGCTCAACACCCAAACTGTGGTACTCTGATTATGGTGGTATGCCTGAACCCATGTTAAGCATGATCAGTTTACTCATGCAGTCCCCAGTCCAACAAAATCCAACAAAACCTGCTGTTAGAGTTTGATGGAATAGGGACTGTATGGGTTAATGTAATTCAGACTTGTTACTTCGAGCTGGAAGTGTTGTAACTTCAGCTGAGAATGGTTTAAACAATGAATATTCATTATTTTACCTGTTTACATAGAAGGTAGTTTTTAGGCCAGGCTGCATGATGACATTTATTGTTATTATTATATATTTCTGGTAATGAAACCAAGGATGCCTCACAAGTGAACTTAATCACTGTAGCTCTCGAGCAAACCTGTTGATAAGGATGCTTGCCATGTGAACCAGAAACACTAGGGTAAACCCCTACTCTTCCACGATAAGTGTTCTTGGTTCTTTTACATGCACTACCCATCCTAATACACGGGACTTACGGCTTAATGTCCCATCCCAAGGACAAAGCAGTTATTGTAAAGTATCTTGCTCAAGGACACAAGTGCCACGACCGGGACTTGAACCCACACTCTGCTGCCAACAACACCAGAACTTGAGTCCGGTGATCTTAACCGCTCGGCCACGACATTCAACATTTGAGTCTCAGACACAACTTGTTGATCTCTGAGATATTTTGGAGATTGGAGCTTTATGTAAACAAAATAACCACACCTTTAAGTGAAGACATGATATTTTGTGAAAGTTGACAGTCATTTCGTACTAAGTATAATCAACAAAAAGGACACATGTTTAATTTGAATCTGAAATTTTTCCTCAAACATACAGCCTAGCATGTCAATGCTGAAGAGATCGCTAAAACTTTTAAATAAAGCTTTTTGTGTAGAAAAATTTCTTCCTTTTTGCCCCTTAAATTCTAACAATTGTATAAGAACTGTTGTATTGGAGCAACAAGGAATATTAATTTGTCTAGATCGGAATAAAATAATTAACAAAGTGTAAACAAATGTACATGATCAACTCCCCCAAAAAAATCTTTAAAAGTTTAATAGCATATATCTGTAATAAATACAATTGAACCACTCATCTGGGTTAGGCTATGCCTGCTCACAGAGTTTTGTTATGTGATGTGCAACAATGATTATGTAAAAAGGGAAACATTATAATCAATGATTTACTTACTTATGCATCAGCCTCTGTTAGATGATCTGTTGATGATGGAGTAAAGATTATGCATGTGTCGCTCTGTAAATTTTTGATCGACAAGGAAAAAAAATGTTTCTTTATGAAAACTATTCCATCAAATAATAGGCAACCTACAAACCTTAATAATAATAACCAGTTCTTATATAGCGTATTTGACAATAACGTCTCAATGCGCTTTACATTAGTGCCCTGGTCATTGAGCCAATAACATTCCTGTAATCTTTCTCAGCTCCCTCTGGAGTGTACAATGCCGAGCTGCCGTGGCACTCTATACATGTAGGCTTTTTCAAACACAATATCAACCTCAACCCTCACAGGTATTCATTTATACCCCTGGGTGAAGAGAAGCAATTGGAGTAAAGCATTCTGCTCAAGGACACAAGTGTCATGACCGGGATTTGAACCCACACCTCAATGACTTAAACAGCAGAACTTGAGTCCGGTGCACTAGACCGCTCGGCCACGACACGCTCCATGTCTGTAACAATATTTCTCAACACAATTAACCTTTCCTAGTGAAATAATATGCCGATTATATTCACGCATGCATATAGACAGTAATGGTTGGCAAATCTACAGAGTTGTGCACTAGGCAGACGTACAAACTCCTATGCATCACGGCACCATCAGCCCCATACAAAAAAGGCACAAAGTTCCCTCATTTTGCCAACAAGTGTAGTGTTAGTGCTCACGCGTAATGTGCAATTTACACATTTCATGAAATAACTGAAATAAAGTAGCTCCTCCAAAGAACTTCTGTATAACAATATTAGTTCCTCCTTTACCAGAAAGACCAAAGGTTGGAAAGATCTTTAGAAAAATATTCCAATAATCGACCCACACTTTGCAAAGGGATCTTCTACATTTTTAAATGTTCTTCTCGAAGAATTGTTAACTTAAACTTCATCATTGACCTTTAGATAGATTCATCCTGCTGCCGGACTTCTCGCGCACACATACCCAAAGTAACTAAAATGGCGTTCAGCGAGCAGTGCTGTTACAACCACCATAGACCCAGAAATGGCTAACTTTCGTGGTGTTGACATTTTGTAATAATTCAAAGTGCTTGTTCATCTCTGTATACATTCTTCAAATTTTGGTATATGGACACGAGTATAAAAAATCCCAGAAATCCTATAAAAGTCATATGGAGAACTTTGGCTGTATTTCGATCATAAAAGAACCAAGAGCCTTGTGTGACCACTGCATGTGTGTGCACTGACTGCATGACACTGCATAACTAAACAAGTCAATGGTCTAGACCATTTTTAATAATAGGGGAAACCTGCACATGATTGTTTTCATCAAACAAATTTTAATTTCAAACCAACTGTATATGTAGAAAAAAAACCTCTATAATTACAAGTTTCTCCACATAAAACAAAAAAAAGTAAATGAAATTTCTACATAGCACATCAGTGAAACGTACAAAACATACTTTGACTCATACTGGAAACAAACCAGGTCACCAAGACCAAAGAACAATTATACAGATATTCCCATTATTTTCCCTACTTTCAGCTGTTATTTATTTTTGATGGCAATGATTGTTCAGATAATTAGAAAAATCAACAGGTAGATTGTATTAAGATTAATTTTGAAATTAAACAGGTACAATAGACCGATTGCGCGACCCGCGTCACGTGACCTACTGTGAGTATAAAATGTAAACACACACAACATCCTCCATAGGTAGAAGACATGATGGTTGTTGCATTTGTTTTATTCGATCGAGGCTTTTTTTTCTCGAAATCTGTGAAAAGTATTCCAGATTTTGCACCAGAGACCCTCATGTGGCTGAATAAATCCAGTAAGAACAGTTTCAGCAAGTCTTGGAAATTGTACAAGTAACATATAAGTGCATGACGGAACATTTAGGCCAGACGACTGCGATCACACACTGTTCAACACAAAATTTTCAAAGTTTTGAAGCTGAAATCATCCAAAGAAATTGCTTTCCAAAACTATGTGATTCCTTTGCCTATTTGGTATAAATGCTGATTCCAACGTTCTTTACCCTTTTTTTTACAGTGATTTAGGCCTACATTACAAACAAAAAAACAGGCAGGTTGGCTACATAGTTGTCCGACGCCAGTAGTGCATGACTGAGAAAAACTCTCTATAATTGGACGAAAAAAGCCACCCTTTCCTTTAGACCAATTAGAATTGTTGTTATTTAGATGGAAAGAGAATTTTCCATAGTTGATTTTGCCGTGCAAGGTGGGTCTGTACGATGACTGAAACTATTTTGCCCATCAGTTTAGTGAGTGAACCCACTGAAAGCGTGGTCAAATTCATGTTGACCTCCATAGGAAATGCTCGTTTTTATAATTTTGTCTCGATTTTGTATTCAAAAGAGCCCTATGTTTCCGACAGTATTACATGTATGTTTTGCTTCTGATACCTTTCTGGCGAGTAAATGAAGCTTTCAAATGCCGAGCGAGGGGGGGGGGGGGCAAAAACAACCATACACTTTTTCATTCTGAAGGAAAGTTTGCCGATTTTGCATCATCGGGCCTTCCATTTCCCGTGTTGAATGGTGCGTTGTGGATATCATTAGCAAATGCATGCATTTTTTACATATGGTGGGTCGGACTTGGTATTTTAGCCTTTTTTATTTATTTAATTATGATTAGTAAAAAATTTCAGTTTATTTAATACCAATAATTCAAAGTGCCTGTTCTCCATTTGTATTCATTCTTTACAAAAATCTAGGCAGTTATAAAGCATAAAGATAATTGAACTATATCACTTCTCAGATAGACAAAACAGCCGTATCTGGCTGCCACCCTTAATTTAGGTCAAAGAAATTATATCCTTACCTGTCCAGAGTGGTTGCCAGAATGTTTAGAGGGAGGAACATTCACTTTGAACGATTACAAAGTGTCAAAATCATGAAAAATAAGCCATTTTCACATCTATTGTGTTATTGACAACGCTACTCGCTAAACGCCATTTTCTTTCCATTGGGCATGAATGCAAGAAAGTTCTGGCCGCCCGACATGTACTGTCCACATGAATTTTCTTTTTTGAAAGGTTAATAATTAATTACTTAGCATTTAGCTACCAATTCCTCAAGAGGAATATTAAAAAAGGGAAATAAAGCCCAACATGATCCATTAAACAATATTTTAAAAATCCCTTTGAAAGTGGCAGTCGGATATGGAAACTTTTCCCTCACAAAATTGAGACAATAAAGTGTTTTAAAATTCTTATTACTAAAAAAAACAGCATTTTTCCATGGGACGCCTGAAGACCGCAAGCAAGCACATAGCCCTGCCTCGTGTGCCATCCTTTCACTTCGGTCAATGTAGATCGAGTCAACACATGTGGCTTTTGAACTTAGCGCCTTTGTGCTGAAGAAACCCAGAATTTCTTTAAATTATGGGAATAAAAATCATTGTCAACACTTTAATTGTTAAGACAAGTAAATTACTAACTCACCGTTGCACTTTTTTGTTGTAGTTTACCCTCGGAAATGCGGTAAAAACGCAAATTTTCGGGTGCAAAAGACATGGATATATTTTCATTTCGTCCATTTTGTCTGCAAAGTATTACCCACAACGCCCTCGTTACTCTGGTCACGACATCCGGCACACTTATTTTACATAACAAAGCCCTGACCCTTCAGTTTGGAAAATTTTAAAAACTAAAAATCACTAGTTCTTAAGGGATGAGACTATTAATTTATTCTGAAGGGGGTGATTAGACCTAGCCGTATCTACTCACAAATAAATGGATAAGGTTCACTGTTTTACTAAACCGGAGTTTTTCCTGGCGGGACTCTAATGTTTCTGATAGAATACAGTTAACCTTGAATAGAATGGAAGATCCGAAAGGAAGAAATCAGTGATTAAGAGGTATTGAGAATTTAGAAGTAAATCAACACTAAACCAATTCGGTAATTAATACATCTTATGTGTGACTGAGGGGTGGGGAACACTGTTTTTGTCAAGAGGTAATGAGAAACTAAAAGTCAACTAATTGTCAATTTGTGCAAAGTCGCACAAAAACTCCACAGAGTTCAAGTGACAACGGCAATTCAAGGAAATTATTTTCGAATTCGGTGTTTTTTCTGATACTGTAGATTATTGTGTTATTATTCATCTATGTTTCTGAGATCTTGTTCATGAATTTGCAGCTTTAAAGTTGTCAAATACATAAATTAGTATTAAGTCAGTGGTGTAGCCACGGGTGGGGTGGGGGCACGTGCCCCAAAACTTCCCCATGAAAAATGGCAACTCATTAGCCATAATGGACCTATAATGGCCCGAATAAAGTAAATTTCGTACGTAACTTAACTTGAAAATGTGCCTAAGTTAGTCAAGGGCTAAAATATAACTAGAGCCTATCTAATTTTACTTTTAAAAAATTAATAAATCCAATACGGAATTGTAATTGTTTCTAAGAAACTTTTGGACGTTTTTGTGACTTTGCAATATGAAATCCTTAAAAAGCATAATACAGTTTACTTGACGTTTATTTTAATTTCTCATTACCTCTTGACAATCACAGTGTTCCCTTCTTCCCAGTCGCATGTAAGATCCGCTAATTACTGAATGGGTAGTATTGATTAACTTCTAAATTCTCAATACCTTCGAATACCTGATGTAGTTCTTTCGGGTCTTCCATTCTCTTCAAGGGATATTTGTTCTCTTCAGAAATTTTGTGGAAACCAATCAATGAGTCCCGCCGGGTAAAACACAAGTTTAGTAAAACGGGTGCACCAGTCATATATTTATTTGTGAGTCGATATGCCTATAGTTCTAAAAGCCCTCTTAAAAAAATGAAAAGTCCCATTCCTTAAGACTTAGAGATTCGAAATTGCTTATGGTAATGAATTTAGCCAAATTAGAGAAGGGTCGGGGCTTTGTTATGCAAATAAAATGAGCTATGGCGTGACCAAGACTAGCAGAGGGCGCCCTGGCTTGCCCTCGTGGTGGTAAGGTCGTAGGTTACTTCGAAGATAAAATGGACGAAATGAAAATGTCTTCATGCCTTTTGCGCCCAAAAATTCGGGATTTTACTGCAGTTCCGAAGGTAAACTACCACGAAAAAGTGCAACGGTGAGTTGGTAATTTAATTGTCTTAAAAACTTAAGTGTTGAAAATCATTTTTACTTACAAAATTTGAAAACATTTGAGGTTTCTTCGCCCACAAAGGCGCTAAGTTTAAAAGCCACATGATGTGTTGACTCGATCTACAGTCCTTGACTGGAGTGGAAGGACGGCACTCCAGGGGCGTGTTTTGGCGACCTCGACCAGAAACAAGTTTCTGACGTCAAATTTACAGACCAAAACAACTTTTGAGAGCTAGGCAAAAACGGGTCGATAGCCAGGAACAGTTTGTGATGTGGGTACATTTCTTAGAAATTAATGTTCTCAAAATGTACAGCCTTCTTTTTATTTTCAAGTAATGAACTTTAATTTTGTAATTCTATCAACATTGTTGGATTGGTATGCTTTAATATTTTTCATTTTTATAAGAATTCTGTCGACTATTTTTGTATGTTTTGGAATCAGCCATCTGGAAACCAAGCCTAATCGAGCCAACAACTTGGTTACGGTTTGGTCAGAACAGCTGCGTCACTGCGGTTGAACAGAACACGCGAAAACGCTAAACCAATGACCGAAACTCAAACTTGTTCCTGGTCAAGGTCGCCAAAACACGCCCCAGGCAGGGGGTGCGACGTGTTGACTTGCTTGCGCTGTTCAGGCGTCCTATTTTAAATGCGGGCAGTATTTAGTAACAAGAATTTTAAAACAGTTTGTTGTCTGATTTTTCTGATAAGTGATACAGTAGACCCAGTAACTGGTGCACTGTACTCCCTTTTTTGAGAGTTGGACTTTTACGGTCGTACTAGGCCAGTCTCTTTTGAATGACCCCCTTCATTTTTGAAGAATTCTACCACGTTTTTGTGGTGAAAATTTCTCATTGAAGAAATGCTTGATGCCGGTCAGCATAATTTAATTCAGTAACACATCATTTATTTATTGTTTTTATGAAGTACAGTGCTGCACATTTTTACGCTCCATTTGTAACAGTGTCCCATACCGTCCATGATTACACTCTCTATCAGACCATCATTTCTTACTCACCTATATGTTTCTTTTCCTAGCTGGCCCTCCCCCATCCTGAGCCCCTTTGCCTCATTTTAAACCAAGTAGGTAATGGTCAAGTGCGTGCTGGTTAATGTCCTTACCTTATTGAATATCAGTTGATCAAAAGGATTTGTTTTGCTCCTTTATCGGGCGATCCACGGCTCACCATGGCAGCTTTCGCTGTTCTAGTTACTCTCTTAATGTAAAAGAGTAAAAAACCACTCTTTTTGTCCGCCATACAACTCTTGCAAGGAGCCATATGGCGGACAAGTCTTTTTAGAGTGAAAAACGTGTATTTTCACTAGATTCAGAGTGAAATTCACTCCACTTTCACTCAAAAAAGAGTGATGAAGAGTGAGTTTTACTCTCAAAAGAGCCAAACTGACACCACACTGGCAAGCGAGTCAAATTTTCACTCTTTTACATTTAGAGAGTACATGTAGATGTCCTTAAATGTATTAGTCCGTGGAAACAGTTTGTTGCTACTTTCAGTGTAGGTTTTCTTCATTTATTTTTGATTGAAAGTATACAGAAATTCATAGTTTTATCTAATTCTAATAACTTTTCCTTTCATTGATTACAACAACCAAAATAATCCTGATTTGATGAGTCTGAGGGTAAAAGCAATTTATCTGAACCCAACCTTTTTAATGATGTTGTTTAAGACTAAAAGTTACAAATTGTGCAATTTGTTTGTGTTGCAGAAAGGCTTAGCATCTCCAAAGAGATCTACCCGTTAACAAGTAGATGTCAAAGACTTCACCAAAAATAAAGGAGCTGTACTCTCCATCCAGCAAAAGGTGAATCCTAAAAAGTTTACTTTTTGTATTTACCCCTGGTCCCAAATGGAACTCTGTGTCATTTATTATCAGTAATCTTGTATCTAATAGAACTCTTTATTACCACATACGACAAGGAGACAATTTGTTTGCACTGTGTGGCCTGAGCAGCCTTTTAATTCAAACTCAATACTCAAAAACATGATCTTAAAACTGATCTCTGGTTGTTAGTTTACAATGAGACCATGAACATCAATATAAATGCAACCAATTTGAAAAACCAATTTGAAAAACCAATTTGAAAAACCAATTTGCAAAACTGAAAACAACTCTTTTTGTAAAAGTGAAATTTACTAACAGTTAAGCAACAGTACAACTTAACACGAAGACTGCTCAAACAAAAGTGAAGTGCTTTCGTCATGCGAACACCTGAACAGACCAAGCTAAGACCAGTGGTAATTAACTTGAGCCAACTTCTGATCCGGTAGCAATTTACTGTCCTATGCTCCGACCAACCCCGCCAGACTGTCTAGTGGCAATAAATTATTTGAAGTATTGGCCTCAAATCGATTGTGAACAGACATAAACTGTACACAAATCGTAAACACTTTCACAAAGTGGCAATGTGTAAAAATCACAAAATTTTGCAAATCTGTTTTTTGTATAAATTCTTGTTGACTTAATAGTTTACAATTACACTAATTAGCATTACCGACAAATCACTAGATTTTCCATTATGCATTTTCTCAAAGTGATGAATCAAGATGAATCATTATTTTTCCCATTGAAATACATGTGCTGGATTGGTGCCAAACACACGTGGTCCGACGTTTGTGTGACAGATCTGTTGACCTATTTAAGTTTAGCATTTTCATAAAGTGACAAATGTATTTAGGAATTAATTAACTCAAGACACTTGCACGATTGAAAAAATATTGACAGTTCTGTATGAATGAAGAAGTCAGCTTTATTTTGGTAGGAAAATTTAAAATAAAAAAACAGTAAGCGGTCTGCGAAACTTCTGTTTAAAAAATGTTCAACTTTAAATGCAATTTTCTGCAAACGCAGAATTTTTGCTGTGGTGAAGATTCGTCAGGGACGAATTAATCCCCAATTAATCCAAAGTTATAGCCAATGAGTTTGAAGTGATTAGCCAATTATATTAAGAATGATCTCCTCTTGATCAAGGAGATTATGAAACAGCTAAGAAGGTCGACTACTGAAGGTAAAAGCCCTAGTGAAGAGGATATCCAACCAAAGGTCCTAAAGCTGTGTATAACCTGGATTAGATAATACTCACTTCTGCAATGACGCATTGATGAAGGGCAGGAAACTAGACCAGTAGTGGTCACTACTCAACCTTATCCCAATTCCAGAATTGTAGGGATTTAAGCAAAAAGAAAGAATTACAGAGGTATATGTTTGTCCTCCATCTGCTTTTAAACAGAATTCATCCTTATTTTGACCCAGTCCTACGAATCAATCAAAATAATTTTCGCCCGGGAAGATCAGCAGTATCTCAAATTTTTGCTTTGCAAAGGATTGTGGAGGAGATTAAGAACAACAACCCCAATGCAGCATTGGTATTCATTGATTTTATAAAAGTAATTGATACCATCCACTGTGGCAAAATGCTTGATATACTCAGAGCTTCCGGAGTGCCAGAGAGGCTAGTAGCTGCCATAGGACACACATATCAACACACAATAGCTCATGTCACTTCACCTGATGGAGTCATCAAGGAATTTGACATTCAAGCAGGGTTTCTTCAAGGAGGTACATTGACACCATTCTTGTTGACAGTTGTTCTGGACAATGTGCTGAGGAAAGCGCTTGAAGGCAAAGAGGCATGGCTTGGCTTAATGCTTATACCCAGGCACAGCAAGAGATGAGGACCGCAAACAATGACCTTGATTTATAGGCCTCCTAACTGGCAACCTTAAAGATGCAGAAGAATGGTACACTCTGTGGAAGCTGCTGCACTGAAAGTGGGCCTTGGAATGTAAATAAGTATTGTACTATTTACTTCAACGTCTCAAAGCAATGACAACAGCGTCTGTGAATCAAAATAGGGAAATGATGGATTGATGTCAGTAGGCAGTTATAGTTCTCTATGCCCCCCTAAGTCTTTTGAGGGGAGCGACAAAGACTGATTGGTACACAGCAGAGCTAGGACTTTAATCGTAGTCAAATCAAGAGTACAATGATTATTTCCTTTCTGATTCCATGCAAATGTCTGGCTTAATTGGCTGGTTGATTAAAGAATGAACTGCACAACAAATGGAACACAACTTATTGGAGGAACAAAACACACGGAACTAGAGAACTCAGGGTTCCTCCATATAGTAAACACATCCAGGGGGAACTTTATGCAGGTGGTTTAGACTGCCGAGTCGAACGACGCACAGCTGGGGTAGGTGATGCACCGGAGAGGGCTGAAGGAGGAGGCACCATGATGGGTGTGGGATGCTCCTGGAGGCCGGGGGCATTGTATGGCATGATGGCGCGGAGAGCTCGGGGGACTAGGCCAGTGGCTGCTTGGCGTTGAGGTGACTGTGGGCAGGGGGCTGTCTGGGCCGGCAGCGGGTGGTTGGCCGTCAAAGGCGTCGGTGGGCCTGGGTCAGTCATGGTGGCGGAAGGCTTTGGTGGTGGGTTGGATGAGCCATTTCCACTCACAGGTGGGTCGGGTGGTAGAGCCTGAGATGTGGGAGGAGGCGGCTGAAAGGAGCGGCCGGATGAGAGCCTTGCCAGCCGGGCTGGTGGAAGCGTGGCTGTTGTAGCACCCGGAACCATGGCCAAGGATGCACGAGGCAGGACAGGCAGATACTTCCGGAGGAATTTTCTGTTGCGCAGTGTGACTCGGCCAGAGCCATCCACTCGTACGACATACTGGTCAAACTGGCGCACTTCAACCACGATACCGGTCTTGTCCCATTTGGTGGGGTGAGGGCCGACCTGGTTCTGGATGCGAACACAGTCCCCAACAACCAGCGGGGGAAGGGTGCGTGTATGTTGAGAAAGGCGTTCAGCAGTACGCATGTGGCGGTTCCGCAGCGCTTCCTCCCGTGACAGAAGGGTCTCCCGCCATGTCGTGTGGGGCTGGTATTTACCAGGATGAATGGGGATGAAGTCTCTGATGGGTCGCCCAAAGATGCACATTGCCGGGGAGAGGTGTGTGTCACGGTCAGGGGTGTTGCGGTACTGAAGCATCGCCCTCTGGAACTTGTCTGTGTCTAGTGACCCGTCAGCATTTGTGTTGTCCGTGATGAGACGCTTCACAGTCTTGACTCCTACCTCTGCACGGCAATTACTGTGAGGGAAGGCGACTGATGAGACACGGTGGCGCACGCCCCAATTGCGTAGAAAGGTGGCGGTGATGCCAGCTGTGAATTCAGGGCCGCCATCAGAAGCTAGCTCATCGCTGATGCCAAAGGTGACAAAGATGCGACGTAGGGCAGCAATCAGTCCAGCAGCACCATTGGCAGTTTCTTCCACTATCGGCCAGTTACTGTATCTGTCCACAGCTAACAAGTAGTTCCGACCACGGTAGTGAAAGTAGTCAGACACAAGGCACTGGAATGGGTAGACTGGGTTGATTGGAGGGGTAGGGGGTGCACTCGGCTGTGAGGGTGCCATGCGGTTGCATGGGGAACAGCGTGCTCGCAACTCTGTGATGGCTGGTGTCATGCCTGGCCAGAAGAAAGAGGATTCCGCCCGGGAACACATCTGTGAAACGCCCTGATGGGCTGAGTGTAGGGCCTGAAGCACGAGGTGCCGCAGTGATGGAGGGACGACAATGCGGTCGTTGTAGAGAATGACCCCATCAAAACTGGTGAGGCCATCACGGAACTGGTGGTATATACGGAGTTCAGAAGGGAGGTCACCACGAAGCTCAGGGAAGCCATCATTGACAATCTCAACCAATCTGGACATCGGGGGATCACTGGTCGTAGCGTGTCGGACGTCATCCCATGTAACTGACTTGATCAACTCAGTGGATAGCGAAGTTGTCTGTGTGCAAACCTGGACGGTGTCCTGATCGAGAGTGCGGAGGGCAGCTAGGATGGAGTGGGCCATCCCAAGTTGGGGGAGCTGACTGGGTGGATTGAGCAGGGATGCAACATCATCTGGGAGTGGCAGTGGTGTAGGTTCACCAACGGGATGGCGGGATACTGCGTCAGCTGCAGCGTGGCGAACGCCAGGTATGTGAATCACTCTGAAGCGGTAGCGGAGTGATTTCTCCTTGAGGTTGCGTAAGCGAGGGTTTGGTATGTCGTTGAGGCAACGGTCACTGAGTGTTTTCAGGAGGGGCTTGTGGTCCACTGCCACGATGAGGTCAGAGCAGCCAAGGGTGAAGTGGCGTGCCTTGTCAAGAGCATCAACGACTGCCAGTGCCTCCCCTTCCACTGGAGCGTAACGGGATTCTGCTCCTGATGTGAAGCGACTTCCAACAAGTGTGATCTTCCAGCCAGTCTTACAGCAAAAGGGCTTGGAGGAGGGGCAGGCACAGTGCTTCTGGAACAGCCAGAAACCGATACCATCCTTGCTCCAGTCAGTGGCGAGGCAGGTCGGCTTAGTCTTGTCGAAGATCTCCACCCCCTTGTGTATCTCGCTGATAATGAAGGATTTGGACTCCTCAAATAGGCGGTCTAGTTGGTCTGTCCATGTGAAGGGGGTGCCGGGTTTGAGGAGTGTACGAAAGGGTAGCATCCGTTCAGTTGCAGCAAATGCATAGGAAACCTGGTTAACTAAGCCAAACCAGCTGCGGATGTCAGTAATGGTACGCGGAGTTGGGAAATTCTGGATCGCCTCAAGGTAACGATGGCAGGGTCGCACAGTGGTCGGGGTGAGCTCGAAGCCAGCGAACTCGACCGTAGTCTTGGCGAACGAGAACTTGGAGGGGTTCAGTATGATACCATTGCGACCGCAGATGTCAAGCCACTCAACAGCCTGGGAGAACGCCTCTTCAATTGTGTCGGACCACATCAGGGTGTCATCCACACACTTAGTCTTCCGCGGAATGTCAGCGACAATCTCGTCAAATCGGCGGCTGTAACCATCACCGGAGGCGATGTAGCCCTGTGGGGCAACACGGTAGCGGTAGCGGCCCCATGGAGTGATGAACGTCGTAAGATGGCGGTCCTGTTCATTGAGGGCGATACTGTGGTATCCGTTCCATGCGTCGAAGACGGTCTTGCGTGTGTGAGGGGGTACCGCACGTGCCTGGTGGAAAGGGGACTGGGTGTGGTGTGTCTCGCGGGTTGCGTGACGGTTGAGTGGTTGAAGGTCAACTGTGCGTCTCGGCTTGCCAGATTTCTTAGGGCAGATCACCATTCTATGGCACCAAGTGACAGGTGTGCCGACAGGGACTGGTTCAATGACACCGAGGCATACATCTTGGTCCAAGCCTGCTTTTACGTCGTCCTGCCAGTGCACTGGGACAGGGATTGGAGTATGATGGGCTACTGGCGGCGCGTTGGGGTCAATCATAAGTCGCATGGGAGGGCCAGACATCATGGGAAGTGGCTGTTGTTCACATACATTGAAGGTGCTTGACCGGTAGTGCTCGAGCAGCCAGTTCTCCAGCTTCTCGCGGTTCTCCTCTGTAGCTGGGAATGGGGGTGTTCTAGAGGGCGGCGGTGGTGCCTGGCGTCGGGGACATTCACACACTTGAGTGCTACAGCAGTCAACGCTGGTGTTGTTGAGCTCAGAAGCCTCACCAATCGTAGGGAATTTGTGAGATATCATGCCGAGGGCGATGCAAGCCTGTTTGGATAAGAATAGCCTGTCAGAGGAGTCTGTGAAATATACTATCTGACGCGTCTCAAGTGTCTCTCCTGAAGGAGAAGTCCCGGAGATCCGTAGGACAAGGGCACCGGCAATGCCAATGCGGTGGTTGTTGGCAGCAGTCATTTTCATTGTGACGGGAATGAGGTGCTCTCCGCCAAGCCCCAGTTTCGGCAGGAGCTTTGTGCCAGCGAGACATGACTGGCATCCAGTGTCGGCCATGGCAGGGTAGGAAACAATAGGCGTTGAGTTGAGGAGGGAGGTCCGGAAGCCAAGGGCACGAGTGTCAGACGGAACAGCTCTGATGGAGGCGTGGATGAAGGGCTGGGGGTCGGATGCGCGTTTCTCCCATGCATTACAGAACTCGTTGTAGACATGGTGCCGGAGTGTGATTGCATGGGTACAAACAGCTGGGTCATCACCAATGGAGCACAGGGTCTCAAAGATGGCCGTGGCATCATCCAGTGGCGGAGGGGCAGGAAGTGTAGTGGACTGGTCCTTCCTGCGTGACTGGCGACAGACATTTTCGTAGTGGTGAAGGATACCGCATTTGGTGCACTTGTGGTTGTAGGCTGTGCACTTCTTCATACGTTCCTGCCTGCTACGTCCATGGCCTGGCCTGCCACAATAACCGCAGGGTGAGGTAGCGGGTGTGGTGCTACTGGGCTGGTTCCGTAGTCGTCCCTTCTCTTGGCGTCTGTAGGAGCTGGCGGCAGCTGCTGTTGCAGTGTTGCCGCCCTCAAGGAGGCGATTGGCTGACCTTTTTCCACTCTCCTTTGCTTCGACGTATCTGAGTGCCTCTTCAAGTGACATGTCCTGTTTCGCTTCGCCGAGAATGTCCAATCGAATCTCTTCATCTTCGAGGCCCCTGACAAGGGCATCTCTGATCATAATGTTGCTGTAGTCAACCAGTTGTTTGCATGCACACTCTATCTTGAAATTGCATACGCCTGCCTGGCCACGGAGGCGAGCAGAGAAGGCCCGCACTGGCTCGTCACGATCCTGGCGCATTTGTTGGAGTTGCATTCGGGACACCATGATGTTCTCTTGACGGACAGCAAGTGTCTTGATATTGCTCAGGATGGTCGTTTCATCACTAGAGGCGAGGGTACCAAAGGTCCGCGTAAGGTCCTTCCGGAGCGCCTCATCGCAGCACTCAAGTAGCTGGAAGATGATGTCTGGGCCAGTGAGGTGTGTGGCGGCCTTGTAGTCTGACCACCTTTGTTCAAAGTACGCCCATTCCTCACTCGTACCAGCCGCTGAGATCGTAGGCCGTTTCACTTTCTCTGCCTTGGCCGCGCCTAGAGTAGGTGCCGGGAGGTGGGCGTGGTCGACTGGGTGGGCAGTCTTGCCATGCAGGTCAATCAGGCTAAGCAGAACCTCTGTGGGTGTGGTGGTGGGCCATGTTGTGGTACAATTTGGTGCTGGGCAGGGAATGGTGTTCATGGTGCAATGTTCTGATGGAGTGTGGTGGTGACGAAGGGGCAGTTATTGAAGGACGCTGTTGTCATAAATAAGTATTGTACTATTTACTTCAACGTCTCAAAGCAATGACAACAGCGTCTGTGAATCAAAATAGGGAAATGATGGATTGATGTCAGTAGGCAGTTATAGTTCTCTAGAATGAATACCAAGCAAACCAAGGCAATGCTCTGCAAAGAAGGACCCAATCAGTGGCATAGCCAATTTTTTTCAATGGGGGGGGGGGGGGCATTGCTTTTCAGGTTGGGGGGGGGGGGGCGGCCCAGGGACCATGTGTTAATAAATTTCATGTATCTGGATTTATTTCATGTGGGTCACTGAGAGTTTATGGAGGGGAACAGGGCTACACCACTGAGCCCAATCTACAATCAAAACTCTGGATGACTGACCTAGAAATGGTCCATGACTTCAAATACCTAGGAGCCTGGATTGCCAAAAGCAAACAAGATTTTAACATCAGCATGGGGAAAATATGGAAAAGTAGGTTGCCAAGAAACCTGAAGATCAAGCTATTCACCTCCACTGTGGAGTCAGTTCTGACATACTGAGCAGAGACTTATACGCTAACATCTAAATTGAAGACAGCAATAGAGAAAGGCTCTAGATGTTCCATGACAATCACTCACTACCAATAAAAAGTTTTGTGTGGAAACCTTTTGCCAATTTCTGAGAGGTTGAGGCTTAGAAGGCCGGTCACTGTGCCAGGAGGGAAGAAGAAGCAGTTTCTAAGGTCCTTAGGCATCCCAGAAAGCTAGAGGTCCCCCTAGAAAGTATTACATCAAACTCCTATCAGAAGATACAGGCTTAATTGGATAGGACATGAAGAACTACATGCTAGACAGAACTGTGTGGAACGCCATCTCAGAAATCCAACCCTTCGGATGGCTACAAGCCAAGTCAATCCATAGAGCAAGGATTACTACAGTTATTCTATGAGTTCACTTTACCAGAGCAAAGAAGTTGCATCCACTTTTTATACACGCCAACATTTTTTTCTGTGTGTTTGTACTTCGTGGTAAACAAACATACATGTAAAAAAGAATCACTACTTTACAAGCGTTGTATGGATTGCATGTCACCCCTTAAGAAAATAGTTGGTGCTTTGATGAGGTGCATAGGGAGATGGAGGCCCTCCAAGAACACATTAAGCTTTGGCTGCTAAAGTATTAAGGAGATGAAGAGTGCAATGGGGAGTTGAACCAAAGCCTGCCAAAGTCATGTTGTCGAAGTTCACTAGTGTACCAAAGGTATGAGGTGCCTCACACAAGACAAAAGAGATGAGAAATTTTCGCAGATGGTGGAGCCAATTCCAGAGGGACGGCTCTGCAACCCATCAGTTAGGAGCAGTGCTGGAAGCATAATCACATGGATCGATGAGATGACATCTGCCATGAGTCCCCATCAGCTCGCTGGGAGAACTTTTACTGCCAAAGGCAGAGAGGGGGAGAGTCCCTCAAAGACTTCGCCCTCATCATGCTGAAACTCCAAAGGAAAGTAGAAGGAAACCCCCTCACAGAGGACAAGCGTGACATTTTTAACGAGAGAATGTCACTGGGACTAGCTGATGCGTCTCTTCGCTGACAAGTGTGCCGCTTTGTACAAGAGAACCCTGTACAGAATTTTCTGAGCTAAGGAATAGAGTCTTCCCTCATGGCAAAGGCCCATCAGCTAGAACAGCAAGCTACCTACCTTACGCTAGTTGCATTCCAGCCAGAAGTAGTAAGGTAGTGATTTCACAAAAAAGCAATTGTTATCTAGCCCCACTACTGGAGTGTTACTTCAGACTGCAAGGATGACTACGGAAACCTCCCAAGAGTGTGGCTTTTAAAGGACACCTGCGCCATCTCTAAGAATGGATCCATGGTGAGCAAGATAGTCATTATGTGTGTGGAAGACATGTGCCTTCAACCATTCTTCAACCAAAAAAAGTCCGGACTTAGGGATTGTCCAACCAGTGCTAGTGTTACAATCTGATACTTGTTCAATATATGAGATGCACCAAAAGGGATTCACAATGCAGGCCCAGATGACTTCAGAGTAAATCACACATCCACAGAAAAAGCTGTCAACTGAGGAATTCCGACCATTCAGTATCGACCTAAATGACATAAATATCAATAAATTATGATAGAAAACATCTTGTGCAGTTAAAAAAGAAATAAAAGAATGCTTTCTCCAAAGCAGACGGCGACCCTGGATTCACCACAATCGTTGCTTACAAGATCCTCACCGTTGATGAAAGACCAGTCTCTGTGCCGCACCAAAGAATACTGAAAATTGTAAGACCATCCATCAGTCCTCTCTGCCCCATGGTTATTATTTGCAAGAAGGATGGAAGAAAACATCTTTGTGATGACTACCGGGCCCCGAACAAACGAACAAGAAATGATGCCAAGGTGAGTAGACCTGACGCCACCAAGCGGGACACCAGGCTTAGGAGTGTACCCTGGCACTAATAAAGAGAAGGTTCGGCTAGCCCAGGATGCCCTCTCTGATGTGAAGAAATACAGCAGGCCCTGTGAGCAATACAGTTGCCAAGGCTCCTGTTCCCAACATCCGACCTACTATGGGTATTATGGGTAAACTTATGGCAGAATGCCACCTTGATGTCTTAGCCATTGCCTTTTACATTGCTTGAAAAATCCTCTGGTCAGAAGAATGTTTTTGTGATGACAGATGCCAGCAGCAAGTTCTTACTGACATCCCATGCCATGCCCAAAAGGCCTTCACTGCCTGGAAGGTCTTGAAAGATTCCAGAAATATGGAGTCCCTCTATAGGAGGATACACAGCAACCAAGCAAGAAACTTTGAATCACAACTGGTGAAAGACCTGTGTTCTGCCTACGGCGTTTCCAAGAGCCGGACCAATGCAATTACCATCCCCAGCAAAACGGGCAATGCAAATGGTTCAATCACACTCTCCACAACTTGCTACCAACCCCACCCATAGATCTGAACAGACTTTGGCCGCAGCACTTACAGGAGTTGGTATTTATGTATAACTGTATTCCCCACTCATCCACTGGGCACTGGCCTGTCCCCTCCCCCCCTTCATAGTTTACTGCGGTCAAGAATAAACCAATCCAATAATGGTTGTCTGGGTCAAGCAATATGGACAGAAGCTCGGGGATGCTGCTGGAGCTGCCTCAGTAAAAATGGAAGACCAGTACACCAATAGCTGCAAATGCAGCGATGCCAAAGCCAAAATGCTGGATCACTGTAGTGACATGAGTGTTGGAGTTCCGCGATGCCTAAAACCCACTTCTCTCACAGGTGGGAGCATGACAGTAAACCCTCCACTCCAATCCCAATCCACGCACACAGCAGCAGTGCCTGCCACTTTTGCTTACCTTTGTTGACCTGTCAGGTGCCTCGCCTGCTAAACCCCAACTCTCTGTTTCTCCTTTCACTCCATTGGAACATCACAATCTTGATGTACCCAAATCACCGGATGCAGTTATGGCCAATGAAGCTTCCAACAGGACCCAGGGGATACCCCCAACCCTTGGATGCCTGTCTACCCAGAGACAGGGGGTCTACCATTCCCAAGAAGTCTGTGAGATGTTCTACCGAATTTGAGGGAGCCAGAAAACATTCCAATCCCCACCACTTTCCAGGAGTGTCCAATAGCGGAGTTGCGGAAGTGCCAATCACACCCTACCCAAAGTCCACTCTTCTAAAGCAGCAGACTGGGTGGATGGTCCCATGTTTAACCTCTCCTTTGATTAATTTCTCTTAATAATTTGCTAATTGCCATAGCAACTAGTGAAAGGTGGTGTCTATTACCGCAACAGTGAGATGACCTACACTATTTATATGCCCAACTGAATATCGTGTTTTTACGTAGGAAAAGGGACGCGCATGTCAAGTGTTCATGCCCACACTGACATATGGGTGACTGTTTGTGAAACTGTAAAAACTATTTGACCAACAATGTATTAGATGCATCTTTGGGGATGTGTGGCTCTTGTTGAAAACAGCCCTTCCTGTATCAATCAATAATTTGTCATGTTAACAAACCTGGCTCTATGTGAAAATGGTGACGATATGGACAGTAATGAATCTTGGTGTATAATCCTTTTCCCAAACTGGACTCACTGATTTTTTTTTTTAAGGAATGGCCGCATGTTCATTATTTTTGTTTGTTTAGTCACCCAAACATTAGCAGTTAAATCACGCTATTTTTGTGGAACCCAATAGCCAAGAAGAAGAGATTGTGATTGCTGCCCCTTATAAAGATGTTAGGTAAGCCATAAGCAGACCACCATACCCCATCTGTGCCAGATAACAGCCATGGGCATTGGGCTGGTGTCTCACAAAAAGACCCCACCATCCAGTCACTTGTACCTTAGCAGTCTTCATAAAAAGATTAGACTGTACAAATTTAATCCATTAAGCAAGAATTCCTGTAAACATTCCATGTGTTTACTTTACCAGAGCAAAGACTTTTTTATCCACTTCCTTACATGCCAATCTTTTTCCAGGCATTTGGAGTCCCCAAAAGTCACTGTTGCTAATTTTGATTGTAACAATCAAAATAATCCTGATTTGCATGAGTTCCATTACACATTTTGTTGCTGCAATGTTGGTTTTCTTCTTTTATCTTTGATTGAAAGCATAGAAAAATCCTAAGGTAAAATCAAGTCAGCTGAAACCATCTGTTTTAATGATGGGCAGTGTTTTTAAACACTTAATGTTGAGAATTGTGCTTTTTGTTTGTTTTGCAGAAAAGCATTGTTCCAAAGAGACCTACCCGTCAACAAGTAGATGTCCAGGACTGGCCTATAATAAAGGAGCTACACTTTCCAGTAAATTTTGAATCCCCGAAAAGTTAACCTTTAATATTTACACCCAGTCCCAAGTGGCGCTCTGTACTGTATTAAATATGCAAGATGTCTGTTGTTGTCCAGGTTTAAACTGAAGTTAATATCAGTCTTTTTCTTGTAGCATTACAATTCATTCAAAGATGTTTGGCAATCATTATAAAGTTGAAAGGTTGAGTTTTTTATCTCTCACTTTGAAGATTTTGGAACGTCATTTAGTATGCTTCATGTTAAACACAAGTATCAAGACAAGTTCTCAGCTTCTTGTAATTTTTATATTTTGCTTTGTCATTTGCTAGATAAGTTTCATTTTGAGAGCATCTTGATAATGTAAAATTTAAATTGTGTGATTTGCTTGTGTTGCAGTCAGGCTTTGCATCTCCAAAGACGACTACCTGTCAACAAGAGCAGCCTATGATAAAGCAGCTGTACTTTCCTGCTAAAGGTAAATCCCCCAAAAGTTTACTTTTAATATTTACACCCAGTCCCAAATGCATCTATGTAATAATGGTGCAGAAAGGCTGTTGTTGCTCTGGTTTAAACAGAAGTTAATATCTGAAACTTTCTTGTAGCAATACAACTCATTCAAAGATATTTGTATGTTGTTTGACAATCATTTCAGAGTTGACAGCTGTCATTTTTTTTTAAGATTTAAGATTTAAGGAAAGTCCCCTTACGAAGCTTCATGTTGGACACAAATATCAAGACAAAATTCTTAGCTTTGGTAATTTAAATTTTGGTTTGTCATTTGCTAGATAAGTTTTTTTGAGAGCTCATACCAGCACCAATCCTCAAGAGAACTAGTTCGGGCATTTCACGTCCCCCCAAAAATTACTGTTGCTAATTTGATTGCAACAATCAAAACAATCCTGACATGCATGAGTCCCTCCAAACCATTTGTTGCTGTTTTTAGTCTTGGTTTCCTTCATTTAGTTTTGGTTGAAGGTATAGAAAAAATCCAAAGAAAAAACAATTTATCTGAAACTTTCTGGTTTAATGATGGAGATTTGTAAAAACTAATTGTTGCAAAATGTTTAATTTGTTTGTGTTGCAGTAAGGCGTAGCATCTTCAAAGGGATCTACCCGTCAACAAGTAGATGTCCCAGACCAGGAGCTGAATGCACTATAGTAAAAGGTAAATTCCTAAAAACTAAAATTTTAGTATTAACACTTGGCCCTAAATGAAACTCTTCAGTAATTGTGCAGAATGGCTGTTGTTGCTCTGGTTTAAACAGAAGTTAATATCTGAAACTTTCTGTCAGCATTATAATTCATTCAAAGATACTTGTATGTTGTTCAGCACTCCTTTCAGAGTTGACAGGATGGGTTGTTTTGGTGGATAGAAAGTTCGTAGGATGCTTCATGATAAACACAAATACTTAGAGTCTAGTTATTTATATTTTGGTACGTCATTTGCTGTTAAATTGTCATTCTGAGAGCATATTGATAATAAATTTCATATCAGCATAATCCTCATGAGAAGTTTTTCAGACAAATGATGCCCCCCAGAATTACTGTTGTTATTCTTTTTGTCCCTATAAATTGTTTGCTGCTATTTTCAGTGTTAATTTTTTTTAATTATTTGTGATTGAAAGTAGAGAACAAATTCTAAAGTAAAAGTAATTTAACTGACACAAACAGTATTAACCTTTTAGCACCCATACAGCCCAGTAGCGCCCTGCCTATTACTCCGTAAACTGCCCGCAACCGCCCACAAAGTTTGACAGAGTTGTAACTTGAGTTTAACACACGAAATTGAAACGCATCAAATAGCACATGGTCTGCTTAAGAAAAAATGACTTTGTCTGTCCTACCAAGTCTTACACCAACACATGCACCTCGTGTGCCACTCAACGAGTACAATGTAGTTGTTTCTGTACGTTTGTATGGACTGTAATTTATGTCCAATGTACATGTATTTCACGCACAATGTACACTGTAATGGCCACATTTTTTGTTTTTACACAAACTTCTGTGGACAACAATGTTTCCTTATTTTAGTTGCTCTGTCCAATGTTTCCAACCTCAAAGCTTTGAATTGGTAAAGCAAACAAAACAATTGTGTAAATTATTCGAAAGGTAGTTTCATCCTCTACACAATAAACTAAACTGTAACATATAAAAATAATCACAACAAAAGCTATCTAAGGATTTACAGTAGAAAATCTTGTGAGTTTCCGTGGCGCGTTCAAGGAATAAAGGACTCAATGTTTAATTGTGTTAAAGGATTAATGATGAGTCCAAAGGGAAAAGCAATTGATCTGAAACTCACTGTTTTAATGATGTGTAGTTTTTTTTTAACACTAAATGTTGTAACTTGTGTGATTCTTTTTGTGTTGCAGTCAGGCTTAGCATCTGCAAAGACATCTACCCGTCAACAAATAGATGTCCAAGACCAGCCTGTGATAAAAGAGCTGCACTCCCCAGTGAAAGGTGAATTCCCCAAAAGTATTCTTTAAATATTTTCCCGCGTTCCAAATGGAGCTCTATAATAATTGTTCAGAATATCTATATTTACTTTGATTCAAAGTTTTGCAATTCATTCAAATATGTTTGTATGTATTTTTGGAATCATTTCAGAATTGACAGACTGGTTTTGGTTTTTTCTGTCAGGTTGAAAGAGTTTAGGGAACTCACCTAGGATGCTTCATGTGAAACACAAATATCAATACAATTAGTTTGTGGTAATGTTAATTTTGCACGCCATTTTCTAGATTAGTTTCATTCTGAGATAGAGAGTTCACTGATAGTAAAGGTCATACCAGCACCAATTCTCGAGAGAGCGGGTTCCGGCATTTGACGACCCCCAAAATCACTGTTGCTTATTTGATTGCAACAATCAAAATAATCTTGACATGCATGAGTCCCTCCAAACAATCTGTTGCTGTTTTTAGTGTTGGTTTCCTTCATTTGGTTTTGGTTGAAAATGTAGGAAACAAATCCGAAGATAAAAGCAAGTTCAACTTTTTTACTAATAGAATGTTTTAAAAAAACTTAATCGTTGGAATTTGTGAATTTTGTTTGTGTTGCAGAAAGGCTTAACGTCTCCAAAGGGATCTACCCGTCAACAAGTAGATGTCTTATACTGGTAATGGAGCTGCAGTCTCCAGTAAAAGGTGAATTCCCCAAAAGTAAACTTGTAATATTTACTCCTTGTCTTACATGGAGCTCTGTTGTAATTGTTCAGAATGTCTATTGTTGCTCTGGTTTAAACAGAAGTTAATATCAGTCATTTTCTTGTAGCATTATAAGTCATGCGATATTTGTATGTTGCTTGGCAATCATTTCAAAGTTCACCGGCTGGGGTGTGTGGGTTTTTTTTTCTGTTCGGGTTTTAAAGATTTTAGGAAAGTCCTGAAGTTTCTTCATATTAAACACAAATATCAATATTTGGTAATTTAAATTTGGTTTGTCATTTGCTAGATTAGTTTCATTCTGAGAGCTCACTGATATTTAAAGTTCACACAAACACCAATCATCAAGAGACTTGTGTCAGACAAATGACATCCCAAGAGTTACTGTTGCTTATTTAAATTGCAACAGTAAAAATAATCCTGATTTAAGAGTCCCTCCAAATATTTTGATGCTGCTTTCAATGTTGTTGTTGTTTTTGTTTGTTTTTTCATTCGTTTTTTATCAACTGTATAGAAAAAAAACTTAGATAAAAGCAATGCATCCGAGCCTCACTGTATTAACAATGGGTAATGTTTTTAAACACCAAAGATTGTAAATTATACGTTTTGTTTGTGTTGCAGCCAGGCTTAGCATCTCCAAAGACATCTACCCGTCAACATGTAGATGCCCAAGACCATCCTATTATAATGGAGCTCCACTCTCCAGTAAAAGGTAAATTCCCAAAATGTATTCTTTAAATATTTACCCCCGGTCCCAAATGGAGCTTTCTAAAGATTGTGCGAAATGCATGTTGTTTCTCTGGTATTAAAAAAGATGTCTGTATGTTGTTTGGCAATCATTTTAGAATTGACAGGCTGGGTTGTGTTTTTGTTTGTCAGATTTTAATGATTTTAGGAAAGGCCCCTTGAAGCGTCATATTAGACACAAATATCAAGACAAATTCTTAGCTTTTGGTAATTTATATTTTGCATATCATTTGCTTGATAAGTGTCACTCCAGTTCATACCAGCCCCAATCCTCAAGAGAACTGGTTTAGCAATTTGATGTCCCCTCAAATTACTGTTGCTTATTTAAATTGCGACAATCAAAATAATACAAGCGTACGCTGACTCGCCACTTATTCGTCACTATGTGTTAGTACAAAAAACTATGTGTACGTGATTGAAACATAAGAAATTCTCGACTTTACATACCTCGTTAACTCTAAAACCATCCAGAATTTGGATTAAAAAATTTTAGATTGAAATTAGACACAAAAATAATCCCAAAATCGTTCAAACCTTGATTTCCCCCAAAATGCTGATTCGTCACTATGTGAAAAAACAACAACACTTTGTTAGATCAGTTTCATTCTGGGAGCTCACTGATTTATTAAGTTCATACCAGTACCAAACCTTGACATAACTATTTTAGGCAAATGTCATCCCACGAATAACTGTTGCTTATTTTTATTACTACAATCATACAAATCTGAAACTCACTGTTTAAATGATATGTGATGTTTTTAAATACTAAATGTTGCAAATTGTATGATTTGTTTGTGTTGCAGAAATATTTATCATCCCCAAAGACGTCTACCCGTCAACAAGTAGATGTCCAAGACCAGCCTATGATAACGGAGCTGCATTCTCCAGTAAAAGGTGAATTCCTCAAAAGTAAATTAAAATATTAATGTCTGGTTCCAAATTGAACTTTTTAGTAATTGTGCAGACTGCATGTTGTTGATTTTTTTATAAACAGAAGTTAATATCATTCATTTTCTTGTAGCATTACAATTCATTTAACGATGATGTGGTATGTTGTTTGGCAATCATTTCAGAGTTGCCGGGCTGGGTTTTTTTTTTTTTTTTTTTTTTTTTTTTTTCCTTTGTCAGGTTTTAAAGATTTGAGGAAAGTCCCAAAGGATGCTTAACACAAATATCAATACAAATTTGTAGCCTTTAATAATTATGATTTGCATACCATTTACAAGATAAGTTTCTTTCTGGGAGCTCACTGATAAAAGATTCATACCAGCATCAATCCTTGAGATAACTATTTCAGGCAAGTGTCATCCCCCTAATAACTGTTGCTTATTTTGATTGCAACAATCAAAATAATCCTGATTTGATGAGTCGGAAGGTAAAAGCAAGTTATCTGAAACTCACTTTTTAATGAGGTTTAATGCTTTTAAACATTGTTTATTGCAATTGTGTGATTTGTTTGTGTTGCAGAAAGGCTTAACATCTCCAAAGAGATCTACCCGTCAACAAGTAGATGTCCAAGACTGGTCTATGTTAAAGAAGCTGCACTACTCTCCAGTAAAAGGTGAATTCCCAAGAAGTAAACACAGGATGCTGTGTATCAATTCAAATATTTTCCAAGCCAGCAAACGGATGATATGAACTTTGTATTTTCATGTGAAATTCCAAGCCTGGAACAAAGGGGTTCGAAACATTCCACTAAAGGAGCATACAGATTGCATGCACGTGCCGTGCAAGGCTTCGTTTCACCCACATAAAGCGCCAGATTGCGCTTGAATTTTTTGCTGAATTTCTGTATTATGCAGGGGTTATTGTGTAATCCCAGATTCCAGACCTTTGTCCTATAAATTTCCAAGAAGACGATTATGAGACATCGAGTGGCTTCCACCATTTATTTTGCAATTTGCAGTGCGTGAATTTGACAATTTCTCGATAGAAAAACAAAAAAGTCGCAGTGCTTTACAGAGAATCTCTTGGCTTTGTCAAGTCAGGGTTTCTTTGTGCCAGCGGTACTCTCAATGAAAAATGATTCCGGCAATTCCGACAAAATAATCCCGCCAGGGGAACAGGAAAAAATAGAAGAATCTCGGCGGCAACTGGTTAATAGGCCTACTTAACAGTGGGCTCAAAATGGAGTCTGTAATAATTGTGCAGAATATCTGCTGCTGTTCTAGTTTCAACAGACATTAGTATCAGTAATGTTCTTGCAGCATTACAAATTCATCCAAAGATGTTTGTATGTTTGGCAATGCAGGCTGGGTTGTGAGGGGTTTTTCTGTCAAGTTTGAACAATGTGTGAAAAATCCCTTATCATGCTTCATGTTAAATACAAACATCAAGACAAGTTATTAGGCTTTGGTAATTCCAATTTTGGTGTGTAATACTTTTGATAGATAAGTTTCATACCAGCACCAATTCTCAAGAGAACTGTTTCAGGCAATTGACATCCCCTGACTTACTGTTGCTTATCTTGATTGCAACAGTCAAGATATTCTTGATTTGCATGAGTCCCTCCAACCATTTTGTTGCTGCTTTCAATGTTTTGTCTTCATATATTTTTATATAAAAGTGTAGAAAACATCAGGTAAAAGCAATGAACTGTTTTCATGATGGGTAAAATATTCTTTAACACTAAATGTTGCAAATTGTGTGATTTGTGTTGCAGAAAGGTTTACCCTTTCCAAAGACATCTACCCGTCAACAAGTAGAAGTCCTAGACGTCTACCCATCAACAAGTAGATGTCCAAGACCAGCCCAATATATAAGAGCTGCACTCTCTTTTGTATGTATCTTGTTTTTTTTTTTAAAGTTATATAATCATAAAATATTGGGAAATCTTTGACCGTTTTAAGATTAAAACGAACTACATATACTCAATTGTAACTTGTATAAATATTGTCACTGCAAAAGTTATAATTTCCTCTTCAGGAAAACCATGTGCATGAAAAGCTAGATTACAGGCAGTTTTAAGCACAACAAGAAATGTCAAAGTTGAACATGCGAGCACCTCTTGATATAAAGGAAAGGCAACTTCAAATAGAAACACCCTTATTTAAACAAAATGTTGCAGCATATTTTTACCAGGAGCAGAGGCAATGTCGTTTTCTAACTCCTTTTTATTTTCAGCTTTCCAAAGGTGCATCAATCAATGTACTTTTTGAAGTGATGATTGATTTGAAAGATAAATGTACATATTTTAGGGGGCCCATGCAGGTTTTTTTTACTGCTCATTAAAATTGTTGGATTGCATATCATTTCTGATCTGTAAACTTGACCTTTCAGAGCCCGAGATGTAGCTAATAGTTTCCTGAAATCAAGTGCGGAGCGAATCACCTCTACTGACATCTTGAAGGCTACAGGGTATAGAGGAGAGCAACGCGTATGAAAACATCATCAAGACATCCTAGCAGTTCATCTAGGGATCATGATTGAACAACCAAGTAATTTGTTGTCATCAATAGTAAGATATTCTAGATGTGTTAGTTTGATGTTTGATGTTTTTTTGTAATCGTCGTATAGTGGGCTGTTTTTGCAGCACTATACAGTTAATGTCTTGTAAATAAGTACACCATTGCAAGCAAGCACATACGCGTTTGTTGAAATTGGAGATCTTAGAGCCTTGGTGGTGCGGCGATTCGATTGGTGGGGCGAGGTTCGATTGGTGGTGCGGAGATTCGATTGGTGGGGCGGCGGTTGGATCGATTGGTGGGACAGAGGTTTGATTGGTGGTGCGGAGATTCGATTGGTGGGGCAGAGATTCGATTGGTGGTGCGGAGATTCGATTGGTGGTGCGGAGATTCGATTGGTGGTGCGGAGATTCGATTGGAAGTGCGGGGATTCGATTCGGAATCGTTGGTGGTAAACACGGGAAATTCCGAATAGTTAAAGGGACCTGGACACTTGCACGTGGCATGTGGGGTCCTACTGCCGGCCAGGGTGATAGCTGGATGTTGATCTTAAAGATGCATCAGGCTGCTCTACCGGGGGAGCATGGTGCTGGTGTGATCACAAATGGTTGGCAAACGGCAGTAGTCCCTAGTCTTGGCCGTGGGGCTAGTGGACCGCGTTACTACGGCTAGGGGACTGCTCCGGGGTTCTGCCTTGGGGTGGCGGACCGGACCCTGCCGAAAGGTGGGTGAAATGGCCCTGACGATCTGGAAAGCGTGTGGGGCTGGTATCCTGGGACCTGCACGTGGTGGCCCTGCTTTAGACTAACCTAACCAGGATGAAATTGGCAACATTTAAAACTGACTGAATTAAAATGCTTGCAATGGTGTACTTATCAAATATTTACTTTTATTTGTAGGATAATGTGTCTATTTTGAGAGGAGTGTTGATCAATCCCCTCAGATTCTTATAAAGCAACACTAATCAAGAAATATTTACACTGCCTTTATTACTATTGTGATGTCAAACTTTATCAGTGGTGTATACAGTAACTTTGAAGGGGCTGATAATTGTAATTGTGTTAAGTACAGAAGCGAGGCAGCTGCTAATCGGTTGGAGTGTAGGTCGGACGGACATGAAGTCGGCGCGCGTTGGAGACACTCCGGGCAATATCCAAGTTTTCGTCTCGTACAGAAAGCCGTTGATATTATAAAAAGATTTTTAAAAATGATTTGTTCGTAGGACTTTATGATTTGATTAAAATGACTAAAAATGACCACATTACAAAGTAGCATAATGGTATGTTAATCAGAAGACAAATACACTTTATAATTTTAAAAATTCATGATAAAACATTTAAAAAAAATAAATGTTGGGAATGGGGTCCGCTTTAAGCCCTATGAAGACTGCCCAAATTTAAACAATGACAGTAACAAGTAAACTGGATAGTTAGTATTTATGTTACTGGTTTGTAATTATTTGGAAAGGTTATATCACTAAGGTGGGTGGTTCTTTTGGGGTCATACCCTCTAACATAAGTCAGGCCTACGCATAGATTATCAATTATGATTACTAACATTAATAAAAACAAAATTAGTATAAAGTTTATAATAAGTGGGCACACATCATTTTAGTTCTAGTTTTAATGAGTAAGTTAGACATACATGTACATGTAGATCTATTTTTTTTGTTTTTTGTTTAATAAAATGTTTGTTTAACAAAAATTATGATTAACAAAAATAATGAAACTGTCACCAATGGATTACTTTGTACCTTTGCACAAATAATTAATTACTGTTTAGATCATCTAACATATATTCCTCTAACACTTTTCGAACACGATGATTTATTATTAGTGATATTATTATTGATATTATACATCTATTGCAAGAATCAGTTTCAACTTGAGGATGTAAACTCAAACCTCAAGTGGTATTTTATTTATTACAAATATGAATAATATACTTATATCAATGCAATTATTCCACAAAAGCTTTAAGTCGTGAGCTTTTGTTGGAAAATTAAATGTTGTTAATTAACTATACAATGTTATCAACATTATATGTCATGATTAACCGACAAGAACTTTGTTAACAAAGATGGGTTGGAGTGCGAGTCAAGCGGACATAAAGTCATCGAGCATTGAAGATATTGCGAGCAATTCAGTTGTTGATTTGTATAGAGAGTGGATGGGCGTTATTGCTAGTCCACAAGACCCGCGAAAATGCACTGGAATGTGTTATTATTTCTTCGTTATTATTTCTCCATAAGATATTGGGAAATTATAAATGATTTGTAGTTAGGGCATTGTTAACAACAAATGCTTTTTTATAAAATAACTTATTGTTATATATTTGCTCAAATTCCATTGAATTTCACCACTAACATCTGAAAATTAATAACTTCTATGATTTGATTAAAATGTCTTAACAAAATGACATCATTTCAAGTAGAATATTGGTATTTTAATCAGAAGACAAATTACAACTTATGCATTAAAAAATTCATGATAAAATATTTTCATTGCACTAATTGCTTGCTAAAAAATTTAAGCTATTCACTTCTTCATCAATGTTATTTCATTATGAAAAAGAATATGTCACAATTTTAACACTTTGTTATGATTGTCCATTAGTTGATGAATTTGACAATATATGTTATAGAACAATGTAGTGTCTCCTACTAACATTCCATAAATTAAATTTGCATAACTCTACATTATTACAATACTAACTACAATGAAAAGAGTTTTTAAGAACTAACTTAAACATACTGATGTTAAAAATAACAATGAAAAATGATAGGCTGACAAGTAAGATACAACAAGTGGTAAAGATTTTATCTTTTTAATTCTTTTTAATTTACATAATGTTCATAGGATGAAATCACTTGTAGGGGTAACAGGTGAGACAAAAGAAGTGAGTGGTGGAAACGGGGTCCACTTTAAGGCCTATGAAGACTGTCCAAATATAATCAATGACAGTAAAAAATAACAAAATGAACAGTTAATACTTATTGATAAGTGGTGGACAGCCGTGTTAGCTTTCGTAGCAACTACTTCTTTAGGTGCAATGAAGAAAAAACAACGTCAGCAAAAATTAAATACTGGCTGTGGCCAGCCAAGCATAACTAAACAAAGGGAGGTGAAGAGTCAAAGCTATGTGTTGTGAGAACACCATTGTCGCTACCATGGATGTTGCTTCACTGTACACCAAGATACCCCATGCCGACGGATTACAAGCCATCTGGGACATCATCCCAGACAGTGACATTAGTGCTACCACTTGCCGGCTCACTGAGTTCGTCCTCAAACACAATTATTTCCAATTTGGGCATGAACTTTATTTACAGACCAACGGGACTGCCGTGGGTACACGTATGGCTCCACAGAACGCGAACCTATTCATGGCCGATTTGGAACAATGATTCCTCTACAGTCAACAACTCCAACCCCTACTGTATGTCCGCTACATTGATGACATATTCATGGACACATGGTAAAGAGTCGCTTGAACAATTCCACCACAATTTGAATGCATTCCACCCCACAATCAAAGTAACTTTGGAACACTCTGAGTAAATTGTTAACTTTCTGGACACCAAAGTCAAGGTCAGTAGTCAGGGTGACCTTGCAACCACCATGAGAAACCAACGGATCGCAAACACCTAGCTAACCTTCATCAGTCTTTCTTGGATTTCAAATACAACCCCAGCACTGTGGCCGAACAAATCACAAAAGGGAAATGTAAACCCTGGGATGCTACTCCAGTACAGATCATGTGACAGCACGGATAGAACACCCCTTGTGATCACCTACAACCCTCAACTTAAATCGCTACGGCACATCATCAATGAACACAATGAACTCAACCTCATACTTGCGAATGAACTACTCCAGAACAGACCTCATGTCTGCATGGATAGAACACCCCTTGTGATCACCTACAACCCTCAACTTAAATCGCTGCGACACATCATCAATGAACTCAATGAACTCAACTCCATATACTTGCGAATGAACTACTCCAGTACAGACCACATGTCTGCATGGATAGAACACCCCTTGTGATCACCAACAACCCTCAACTTAAATCGCCGCGACACATCATCAATGAACTCAATGAACTCAACCTCATACTTGCGAATGAACTACTCCAGAACAGACCTCATGTCTGCATGGATAGAACACCCCTTGTGATCACCTACAACCCTCAACTTAAATCGCTGCGACACATCATCAATGAACTCAATGAACTCAACCCCATATACTTGCGAATGAACTACTCCAGTACAGACCACATGTCTGCATGGATAGAACAACCCTTGTGATCACCTACAACCCTCAACTTAAATCGCTGCGACACATCATCAATGAACTCAACCCCATACTTGCGAATGAACTACTCCAGAACAGACCTCATGTCTGCATGGATAGAACACCCCTTGTGATCACCTACAACCCTCAACTTAAATCGCCGCGACACATCATCAATGAACTCAATGAACTCAACCCCATACTTGCGAATGAGCTACTCCAGAACAGACCACATGTCTGCATGGATAGAACAACCCTTGTGATCACCTACAACCCTCAACTTAAATCGCTGCGACACATCATCAATGAACTCAATGAACTCAACCCCATATACTTGCGAATGAACTACTCCAGTATAGACCACATGTCTGCATGGATAGAACAACCCTTGTGATCACCTACAACCCTCAACTTAAATCGCTGCGACACATCATCAATGAACTCAACCCCATACTTGCGAATGAACTACTCCAGAACAGACCTCATGTCTGCATGGATAGAACACCCCTTGTGATCACCTACAACCCTCAACTTAAATCGCCGCGACACATCATCAATGAACTCAATGAACTCAACCCCATACTTGCGAATGAGCTACTCCAGAACAGACCACATGTCTGCATGGATAGAACAACCCTTGTGATCACCTACAACCCTCAACTTAAATCGCTGCGACACATCATCCATGAACTCAATGAACTCAACCCCATACTTGCGAATGAACTACTCCAGAACAGACCTCATGTCTGCATGGATAGAACACCCCTTGTGATCACCTACAACCCTCAACTTAAATCGCCGCGACACATCATCAATGAACTCAATGAACTCAACCCCATACTTGCGAATGAACTACTCCAGAACAGACCACATGTCTGCATGGATAGAACACCCCTTGTGATCACCTACAACCCTCAACTTAAATCGCTGCGGCACATCATCAATGAACTCAATGAACTCAACCCCATACTTGCGAATGAACTACTCCAGAACAGACCACATGTCTGCATGGATAGAACACCCCTTGTGATCACCTACAACCCTCAACTTAAATCGCTGTGGCACATCATCCATGAACTCAATGAACTCAACCCCATACTTGCGAATGAACTACTCCAGAACAGACCTCATGTCTGCATGGATAGAACACCCCTTGTGATCACCTACAACCCTCAACTTAAATCGCCGCGACACATCATCAATGAACTCAATGAACTCAACCCCATACTTGCGAATGAGCTACTCCAGAACAGACCATGTGAATGCATGGATAGAACACCCCTTGTGATCACCTACAACCCTCAACTTAAATCGCCGCGACACATCATTAATGAACTCAATGAACTCAACCTCATACTTGCGAATGAACTACTCCAGAACAGACCTCATGTCTGCATGGATAGAACACCCCTTGTGATCACCTACAACCCTCAACTTAAATCGCTGCAGCACATCATCAATGAACTCAATGAACTCAACCTCATACTTGCGAATGAACTACTCCAGAACAGACCTCATGTCTGCATGGATAGAACAACCCTTGTGATCACCTACAACCCTCAACTTAAATCGCTGTGGCACATCATCAATGAACTCAATGAACTCAACCCCATACTTGCGAATGAACTACTCCAGAACAGACCATGTGATGCACGGATACAACACCCCTTTTGATCACCTACAACCCTCAACTTAAATCACTGCGTCACATCATCCATGAACTCAATGAACTCAAAGCCATACTTGCGAACGAACTACTCCAGAACAGACCACATGTCTGCATGGATAGAACACCCCTTGTGATCACCTACAACCCTCAACTTAAATCGCTGCGTCACATCAGTAATAAACTAAATGAACTCAACCCCGTATTTGTGAATGAACTACTCCAGAACAGACCATGTGATGCACGGATACAACACCCCTTTTGATCACCTACAACCCTCAACTTAAATCACTACGGCACATCATTAATGAACTCAATGAACTCAACCCCATACTTGCGAATGATGACACCCTCAAACAAACTTTCTACAAGGAAAAACCCATTATTGTCTTCAGAAAACCCCTAATCGTAGAGTCCATCTTGTTAGGAGCAAAGTCGCCCTCCCTTCCAGTAATGGATCCACTTCGTGTAACAGTCGTATAGGCCTATGCCAACTTTGCCCTCACATTAACTCCAGTACCCAAATAATTGGACTAAACAATGCCAACTCCATCAACGGATACAACACCCCTTGTGATCACCTACAACCCTCAACTTATATCGCTGCGGCACATCATCAATGAACTCAATGAACTCAACCCCATACTTGCGAGTGATGACACCTTCAAACAAACTTTCTACAAGGAAAAACCCATTATTGCCTTCAGACAACCCCTAATCGTAGAGTCCATCTTGTTAGGAGCAAAGTCGCCCTCCCTTCCAGTGACGGATCCACTCTGTGTAACAGTTGTAGATGCCAACTTTGCCCCCACATTAACTCCAGTACCCAAATAATTGGACTAAACAATGCCAACTCCATCAACGGATACAACACCCCTTGTGATCACCTACAACCCTCAACTTATATCGCTGCGGCACATCATCAATGAACTCAATGAACTCAACCCCATACTTGCGAGTGATGACACCTTCAAACAAACTTTCTACAAGGAAAAACCCATTATTGCCTTCAGACAACCCCTAATCGTAGAGCCCATCTTGTTAGGAGCAAAGTCACTCTCCCTTCCAGTAATGGATCCACTTCGTGTAACAGTCGTATAGGCCTATGCCAACTTTGCCCTCACATTAACTCCAGTACCCAAATAATTGGACTCAACAATGCCATGTACTCCATCAAAGGATCATTCACCTGCACCTCCAGTAATGTAGTTTATGCCATCACCTGCCAGCTATGCCCCACAGCTGTATACATTGGACAAACTGGACAATCATTGAGACAAGGCATGAACGTCCACGAGTTTGATATCAGGAACAAAGACACACAGAAGCCTGTCTCTGATGAACACTTCAATCTTTCTGCCCACTCACTAATCCATCTCAAAGTTGCTGTAACTTTGTTGCCACCGCCAGTATTTAACTTTTGTTGACGATGTTTTTTTCTTCATTGCATCTGAAGTAGTTGTTGCAACGAAAAGCTTATGCAGTTTTCTCTTCAGTTGTTCTGTTAAGTGCTACTATTAATTTTCTAAGTTAATAGTTATGTTAATTGTTTATAATTATTTGAAATGTTATATCACTACGGTGGGTGGTTCTTTTGGGTAAATGGCCTCTTACATAAAGTCAGGCTTACATGTAGATTAACTCTTTAATTATTATATTACGAACATGAAAAAACCATCAGTGAAACAAATAACTCTCCTAACAGCTGAAATTATCTAACACATATTCTTTTAACACCTTTCTAACAAGATAATTTATTATAATTATATTTCTATGACATAATTACTTGCAACCTAAGGATCTAAACACAAACATCAAGTGGTATTTTATCTATAACAAAATAAATATACTTATATCAATGCAATCATTTCAATAACCTTATTTTAGTTAATTGTACAATATTATCTAGACGTTATTTTGTGCATCACTAACAACAATTTTCATTTTTAACATTTTCCAATCTATGCACCGCATTAAATTATATTCATGCTGTAATAATCAATTACTATTAAGAATTAACAGCTATTAAGTAAAATCAAACTGAAACGGAAGTTTGTAAAATCTCGAGTGACGTCAGTGAAACAAAAATTTGACGATGTTTTTTTAAACGGGCGCTGCCGAGATTAAACGTTAATTATACATGATCGGTGCATCTAAAGCCGAAATCTCGAGTGACGTCAGTGAAACAAAAATTTGACAATGTTTTTATAAACGGGCGCTGCCGAGATTAAACGTTAATTTGCAGTTTGTACATGATCGATGCATCTACAGCCATTCGAAACAGCAGCCTCGCTTCAGAAACTTATTGTTTGATACTTGAACTGTGATAAGAAAACAGATGATTATTTTAGTTGCATTAAATTTATTTAGTCATCATTCAATTTATTCCCTTACCCAAATATCACTACTATTGCATATTGAAAAGCCAATAGGCAAACTTCGCTAGGTTTTTACCAATCAGAAAGGGCGTCCTCCTGGGTCCTACCCATCATGCTTAGCGGAGACTCCGCCATCTTGCCTTCTTCTTTTTCTAGCTTTTTCTAGCAAATGTGTTTCCTAACACTCTTATTCTTGACCGCCTTTGTACGCTTTTGCAAAGTGTCAAATTTATTATTGATTAGTATTACTGTTAGTAGAGTTAGAGTTAGAATACTTCAATTGAGGTATTGTTGTCAACTTATTAATTCCACTGGATCTTTCACTGGAGAAAAATGCAGTTTATCTCCACGGGATCCAAAAAGCAAGGTGCTCCATTCGTGGGGTCCATCAGCCTCTCGGCGATGCAGAGAACTGGCAAAATAGATTGCGGAATAAAACGGCTGTCGGCCGGTCGCTTCTCCCGATCATTTCATCTTAGCCTGCAGTGCTAAGAGATCTAGTGAGATAGATGTATTGTAGGGTTTACCGACTTGTCAGTTGCTCCCTTCCCCCTGGTTGTCTTGGCTACTAGCTCTGGGGTCTGGAGTCTGGAGTAGGGCATTTGGATGGGCAAACCGGCCTTCAGCCGCTCCCTTCCCTTCAAACACCCTGAACTAACTCCCTCAGCTATCTCGTTAGTGCAAAAAAAACGAGATAGTAGCAAGACCCTTGAGTGACCATTGCCATGCTGTGTTCTGGAGCAGTCTCGATCCCCTTGTTCGGGCTGCCTGTGCCAGAAGCACACACAATGGCATGGATCATCATGAAGGCTTTGGTGATAAGCCTGCATGGTTGCAGGGCCGCAGTCCCCTTGGCAGCAGACTGCAAGGGCTCCACAGTAAAGAACGGCTTGACAAAGGGTACGAGCGGTACCAAGGGCAAGACCCAGAGAGGGGACAGTAATCGCCCAAAATGACCATCGGTTTCCAAACCACCGGACGCTTTGGATGCTCATCACGCAGGGACACACCAGGGCCCACTCGGACGAGACACGGTGGATTCATTGAGCATGATGGGTCTCCCCTCCCTTCCCACCCAGGACAGGGGAGTCTCAATCTCAGTCCACCTTGGTCACAGTTTGATGCTCCCAAGATCGGACTTTTCATTGGATTACTCTCAAAGGAATGGATCAAGTCATCCAAAGAAATGCAAGACATCTCCCATTGTCCTATTCGAGGCGTGGAGGGAGGGTCCCCCATGCCTCGACAAGAAGGGAGAAGAAATACAGCATTTCCAATGCAGATTTTATGAAAGCATTTAAAGAATTACACTTCATTATCTGCATCTACTTGCCAACAAAGGAAGCACCCTCTGGCATTTGCAAGGGTAACTCCTCCGATGGCTACTTTCCCAGATCCTGACCCCAGCCTTACCCTACCGGGTCTGAGCGGGAACATGGACCATGGCAGGCCTACGGGATCACCATGCCCTTCCAACAAGGGATCTGGTGTGTTATTGGTACTGTTGGGGATACCGGCCATTGGCTGTTCCCTACCCCTCGAACACCCTCAACTATCTCGGTAGTGCAAAAAAACGAGAGAGTAGCGAGACCCTTGAGTGACCATTGACGTGCCGTGTTCTGGAGCAGTCTTGATCCCCTTGTTTGGGTTGCACGTGCCAGAAGCACACACAATGGCATGGATCATCATGATTGCTCCAGTGATGAGTCTGAATGCTTGCTGGATCACAGTCCCCTTGGCAGCAGACTGCAAGGGCTCCACAGTAAAGAATGGCTTGACAAAGGGTACGAGCGGTCCAAAGGGCAAGACCCAGAAAGGGGACAGTACTCGCCCAAAATGACCATTGGTTTCCAAACGCTTTGGACGCTCATCACGCACGGACACACCAGGGCCCACTCGGACAAGACACGGTGGATTCATTGAGCATGATGTGTCTCCCCTCCCTTCCCACCCGGGACAGGGGAGTCTCAATCTCAGTCCACCTCAGTCACAGTTTAATGCTCCCAAGATCGGACTTTTCATTGGATTACTCCCAAAGGAGTGGATCAAGTCATCCATAGAAATGCAAGACATTTCCCATTGTCCTATTCGAGGCGTGGGGGGGAGGGTTCCCCATGCCTCGACAAGAAGGAAGAAGAAAGACAGCAGTTCCAGCGCAGATTTTATGAACATTTTTTTCAGAATTACACTTTATTATCTGCGCGTACCCACACAGGAGGCCCCCACCGGCGATGGCTTCTTTCCCAGATATGGACCCCAGCTTTACCCTACTGGGTCTAATCGGAAACACAGACCATGGCAGGCCCATGGGAACACCATGCCCTTCCAACAAGGGCTTTGGTTTGCTGTCGGTACTGTTGGAGACACCAACTACAGTCGACTCTCGTTAATACGAGCTCGTATGTTACGAGGTTCCGGCTCATACGAGGTATTTTGCCGGTCCCGAACTGCCCCGTGCTTGTTTAAATGCGTTTAAATACGGATGATACGAGCACGGTCATAATGAGAACACGGATAATACAAGGTATTTTTGTGGCCCCGTAACGAGCAAATGTATTGTTTGTCTGACTATTATAGCGAGTTTGGGGAATGAATTGTTGGGCATCGATAGTTTACCTTCATCGAGGTGAAAAAATAGACGTCCAGCCTTTCAAAAGCGAGTACTACCGCTCCGTTGATCACGATCAATAGAGGTGCTAATTGAGTGTTGGAAATGGTACCAGTCTATTCAATGGTGGTACAACGTTGATGAGAGGTGGCCACCAGACTGTTAATTGTAATGTTAAGATTTCGCTGGTATCCCGCCTGAGCAGTGAGCCATCAAGCATTACTCTGACCTTACTAAGGTGTTAACCAATGAAAATCAACGTTCCACATGTTGGCTGTTGCGTTTTTTCAGTCATGGAAAATGTAAATTGTTTTTATAAATTGACTCTCAAACAAAATTAGTTCAATTAAAACAGTTTTATTTGCGTCAAATGTTGTGTGCTTGTATGGTACATGTACATGTAATGATCACAGTTATGCTGTGTCCATTGCAGTACGGGTGCATTTATACACGTGCGTCTATTATGTCATGCACTGTGCATTGTAAATGGCGCTCAGATAATACGAGAAAAACGGGCCAGTCCGGCAGACCTCGTACTAACGAGAGTCGACTGTATCTCGGTAGTGCATAAACGAGATAGCAGCGAGACCCTTGAGTGAGCATTTCATGTTCAAGAGCAGTTTCCCCGTGTTTGGGCCGCCCAGGCCAGAAGCACACACGTTAGCATGGATCAACATGACAGCTCCAGTGATAAGTCGGCTGTTTGCTGGACCAGGGTTCCCTCAGCAGCAGACTGCAAAGGCTCAACAGTGAAGAAAGGCACGACAAATGGTATGAGCTGTCCAGAGGGCAAGACCCCAAAAAGAGGACAGTCCTCACTTGAAATCACTATATGTCTCCGGACCGCTAGTGTCAAGTCAGCCGAAGTTGGTCTCCCTGGGGTTCCCTGGGATGCCCGGGGGTTCCCAGTCTTCCCCGGCCCCTTCGGGCACTCATGACACAGGGATCCACCGGGGGGCAACTCGGAGGGGACAAGGTGGACTCATCTAGCATGACGGGCACGTTCTCTTTCTGCCCCATTCTTTAGAAACCCTTCAGCAGGAGCAACAGCCACAGTGCCACATCCCTGCGCTCAACCCCTTGGTCAGAATCTCTAGGGAGCAATGCTCAACTCCCCTATTTTGGGCAAGGTTCCATCATCCTCATGCATGGTCCTTGAACTCTCTCTCAATTGAATGGACAAACCCTTTTGCATTTTCCCCGATATCTCTCCTCCCTCCGGTCATTGGGAAACTACAGAGGGAAAAGTGTAAATCCTGTTGATTGCCCCATTCTGGCCACACCAGCCCCAGTTTATCCCACTGGTGAGGTTGTTTGTGGCATCTCCACTATTCCTCCCAACTCGTCACGACCTGCTGTCCGAACGACACTCACAGTTCTTTTAACCAGCACGGGGAGATCTCCATCTGATGAGCTGGTCACTGTCAAGCGTTCCTTCCGCTCAGCGTTCCTGGGCAGAGTTCTGGAACTGCTATTGGGAGCCCCCTACAAACCAGTAGGTCAGGCGTCCCTTCTTAGCCTATCTATTCAATTGGCAAGATTCCTGCACTTATATTAGGGACAGGACGTATACACTGGAAACCCGGCGGAGTTTGCCTGATTGTTAAGGCTGCATCCCGCAAATTTGGTCAATTTCCTTGTTTCCGTGGACAGTCACTTGCCGGCTCCTTAGATAATATAACCTCTGTTTGTTACGGGCATTTTGCCCACCCAGCCACAGGTTTTTGGTGTTAGTCTATGCAACAGTAGTGCTAATTGGGCAAGTGAATGCAGTAGACTCCCTCCCCACAGTAGTGTGGGACGAGTCTATGAGTGGTACTTACCCAACAAGTAGCATCTTGCTCTCCTAGTGGCATAACCAAGGTGTGGGCCGGGGGGGGGGGGGGGGGCACATGCTTCCCGACAATTTTCCAGTGCTCCCTCCCCCTGGTGCCCCCCCCTCCCCCTGGTCCCCCCCCCATAAAAAATTGTAGATACATGTAAAAAAGACATGGCCTCTGGGCCACCCTACTGAAAAGCAACGCCTCCCCTTAACCCCCCCCCCCCCCCCCCCCCTCTCGGCTCGCTCTAAACTATTTCTTGATCACACGAAAAAAGAGGAGTTAAGATGGCGGAGTCACTGCATAGCATGATGGGTATAGGCTCCAACAATAAGGCTGTGAAATATACAATAGTAGTGCTACTTGGGTAATATCTCACGGGTAGACTCGTCTCACACTAACTGTGGAGAAGGTAATCATTGTATTCAAAGATCAGAATTATGATCCCACATTTTACTTGGTAGTACAAAAATAAAATTAAAGTAAACTTTAACGTTATAAAACCACTTTTATCACATAAGAAATATTACTTATTTTTTAATTATTCAAGATAAGCGTGAAGGACTCTAATTTTATCAACGATGACTAAAATGAAGGGAGGCTAGATTATGGTAGCGCCCTCTAGCAGTGACCAAAGGAAATCATAAAAACATACATAATTGCTCTGAATATTGCAGTATAGATCTTAATACAAAGCACTTGCATTTACAAGAACTGTGAAGTCTACAACGGTTCTTTTATAACGAATTGAAATGTGTATTTTAAACCCTGTCGATGTTAAATCAAGGGGTGCTGACTTTGCCGTACCTTCAAAAAGATAATTTAACATTTTGAACCTGTTTTACAGCGAATAATGAGTGTTTTTATACGTTAACAGCATTATAAAATAGAAACGTTGCAATTAATAGTCTATTTTGTTCATTTTAAGACGTGATGCATGTTATTTTTGCTTTAAAAAAAGATCGATACTTTGAAAAGGAAAACGAGTCACTCATTTTTGAGCAATTTAATTAATAATTAAAATAAATAACCGATATCTCTGTTAAATCTGTTTAATTATTTAGTTTGTAACTTTCTAATGTTAAATTACTTATTACGATTTGTAGTCTTGATAGTCTTTACTTTAGCATGTTAAAAACATTTTGTATTAAGTATAATGATTTTTTGTTCTGTAAAATATTTTGTATTATTTAGTTTGTAAATTTCTAATGTTAAACTGCCTATGGATTATAGTCTTTACTTTTACTTTACCTGTTAAATGCATTTTGTATTAAGTATGGTTTTTTGTTCTCTAAATAAACTAATGTTAAACAGACACAGACATTTCTTCATTATCTTTTTTCCCCTTTTTCTTGCTCATTGAAAGGTCATAGGTCAAAGGGCGCATCTCATTATTTTTTTTATTTTTTTGACCTATCCATCCTAAGGTTTATATATAACGTCCGAGCGATTTTTTCAAGCGGCGATTTAGCCCAGTGGGCTAGCTCACAGCTCCCGGAATTCTGGAGCTGTGAGCTCGGGGGTTCAAATCCTGGTGGGCCCCTCTTTTACCAGTAAAAAACAACTTTTTTTTAATTTCTTGTAAAAATGGGTAGGGCTTGAACCTGGTACCCTCAGCCCTGTAACCTCTACCTCTCACCACTCTGCTACTGAGCTTTCATGAAAATCTAACGGTTTTTGACCTGATGAATATTAGAATGGCCTGACTTAGAAAATTTTTCAAAAAAATTTCTCCCTGGCTATACCCTTGGATTTTTGGCAGATCTGAGGGTTGACCAAGGGCCTTGGAGCTGAGATTGGGGAGTAAAATTTCCAAGGGCTGAGGGGTTTCCTCTGCTCTGAGACTCACTGGGCCAGGGGCTGGGAGGTTGTTCGGCAGTCAGTCAGCCAGTGGGCTGGGCTGGTTGGAGTGAAGGCTTGGGTGGGATGAGGGTAGGGGTGATGGGCTTGTAGTCATCATGCTGGGGGATGGATGGCTTGGCATTGGCATGATGAGGCTGGGTAGAGGACTTGGGCTATGGGATGGGGTGAGGACTGTCAGCGAGTGGGCTGGGCTGGTTGGAGTGAAGGCTTGGGTGGGATGAGGGTAGGGGTGATGGGATGTAGTCATCATGATGGGGGATGGATGGCTTGGCATTGGCATGACAAGGCTGGGTAGAGGACTTGGGCTATGGGATGGGGGTGGGCTGAGGACAGTCAGCCAGCCAGTGGGCTGGGCTGGTTGGAGTGAAGGCTTGGGTGGGATGAGGGTAGGGGTGATGGGATGTAGTCATCATGCTGGGGGATGGATGGCTTGGCATTGGCATGACAAGGCTGGGTAGAGGACTTGGGCTATGGGATGGGGGGTGGGCTGAGGACAGTCAGCGAGTGGGCTGGGCTGGTTGGAGTGAAGGCTTGGGGTGGGATGAGGGTAGGGGTGATGGGCTTGTAGTCATCATGATGGGGGATGGATGGCTTGGCATTGGCATGATGAGGCTGGGTAGAGGACTTGGGCTATGGGATGGGGTGAGGACTGTCAGCGAGTGGGCTGGGCTGGTTGGACTGAAGGCTTGGGTGGGATGAGGGTAGGGGTGATGGGCTTGTAGTCATCATGATGGGGGATGGATGGCTTGGCATTGGCATGATGAGGCTGGGTAGAGGACTTGGGCTATGGGATGGGGTGAGGACTGTCAGCGAGTGGGCTGGGCTGGTTGGACTGAAGGCTTGGGTGGGATGAGGGTAGGGGTGATGGGCTTGTAGTCATCATGCTGGGGTGATGGATGGCTAGGCATTGGTATCATAAGGCTGGGTAGAGGACTGGGATTGGGTGATGGGTTGGTTGGACGATGGGCTTTGGTTGGGATGAGGGTAGGGGTGATGGGCTTGTAGTTGTCATGCTGGGGTGATGGATGGCTAGGTATTGGCATCATTAGGCTGGATAGAGGACTTGGCTATGGGATGGGGTGATGGGTTGGTTGGACGATGGGCTTTGGTTGGGATGAGGGCAGGAGTGATGGGCTAGTAGTCATCATGCTGGGGTGTGGCTGGCTGGATACTATGAGCATGATCAAGCTGGGTAGAGGACTCAGGCCCAGGGGCTGGGAGGTTGCTGGGTGGGCCGATGAGCAAGTTGGATTCCAGGGTAGGGGGATGGACTAGCAGTCATCATGTTGGGGTGATGGCTGGCTGAACACTATGAACAAGCTGAAGTGAGGATGGGGTGCATGGGCTGAGATTGCTGAGTGGGCGGATGAGCTGGTTGGATTTGAGGATAGTGGAGATGGAGTAGTACTCATCATGCTAGGGAATGGGTAGCTAGAGATGGGAATATTCAGTATGTGTATAGGACTGGGCGTGGGTCGGAAGATGGATGCTGGGTAGAATAGTCTTATGTGGGTAGGTTTATGGGATTTCACTGTAGGGTGGAATTGTTTTAAAGGAACTGTTTAAACTGTATTAAAGGAATAAATGTACATGGGTAGAAAAGTATTGTTATATAGGTAAATAAGTTCATGGGATTTCACTGTAGGGTGGAATTGATTTAAAGGAACATTTCAAATTGTATTGAAGGAATACAAGTGTATGTATATTTATCTGTCATGTATTAGTTGTTATGGAACTTTTTCTATTAAAAGCAATTTTTAAACGTAATGTAAAGGAAGGGTACTTTTTAGGTGTAATTATTAGATTTCAAATTGAAGTGGTGACAGGTTATAGTTGAAAGGGAGGGTTACACTGCAAATAAATTTAAATGTGTGGTACATTTTGTATTGAAGGTTTTACTGGGTGGTAAGGTTTTTAAAGGTATATTTTTACTTTGGATTAAAGGAATTATGGTATTTTCAAATTTATAAAAAAAGGAGTTATATTTTTTTATGCTGAAGAGATTAGAAGACTTTTTTCGCAGTTTTCTGGAAAAGTATTGAGAGGATACATGTACTGGTTTACTGAATGGGACCGGTTTATTTTAATTTTGTTGGGTTGGATTTCGTCACAAGAAAGTTGGTATGAGGGTAGGGTCAAACTGTGTTTTGTTGATAAAACAATGGTTATTGCTAAATGGAAACTATCTTGTATTTTAACTATGCTCTATGTCCAGCTTAATACTTTTAAACATAACATTAAAAAACACATAAAGTAAGGGAATGAAACATATTTCTTGCTACATTTATAGAATCATTTTATTTGACAACTCCAAGTAATATAATATAAAAGTATAATTTTAACAATATCAACACCAACAATAATTTTACTGTCATTCTGTAAAGGAATGAAAAAGAGAAAAACTTGTAATCTTTTGAAGATTATTTTTTATGTGGACACAGTTCTTTTGGAAGACTAATTTCACTAATTTCAATGTTCTTACTTGCATCAATGCATCTACATCTCTCACCTGTGGAAACTTTATCGTTATTTTGGGCATGGTTTTAAGTTATAACCGTCTTAAATTATGGTCAGTGGAAAAACAAGGAGGGCATGTGTCCTCACCGCCCCACCCCCCCCCCCCCTAATTTGAAATCTGGACATTTGAAATTAAACAATACCAGAATTACATTTTCAAAACTTTTATGTAGTAATTTCAATGTTTTAAGATCATTTTATAAAAAATAGTAAATGGCATAACAAAGAGCTCTGAAAAGAAAGTGCTCCCTGAAAATAGTACATTTCCTTGTGCCCTCCCTCTTGTTTTGTCGCTAATCATGTTGTTTTTTTTTGTCACAGATTTTCTGCACCTTATGCTTATTTCTATTTTGTGGAACATTTTTCTTCCGCTTGGTAATATTTTAGAGAGAAATATTTTTCAGGACTGTTGATTCTGGTGTAAAGGTTTTCTCAAAATATGCTTTTGTTTGAGGTATTTTAAAGGAACTTTAACTATTGCTTTTTTGAAAAGTAAATTCATTCAACTCAACCTGTCATCAAATTAGGTATTCATGTCAAGAAACTATACCAAGGATGCATTCTGGGTTTCTTTCCCAGAAATTCTGTGCACATTCATGGTTTTGATTTTGGTAAATCAAAATGACACCTGTTATCTGGCAAAACCCCAAACTTCTTGGCATAAATGTGTAACAGCCATGAAAAGGTCAACAATTAATTGTACATAAAGTCACTCTAAAATCAATGAAAATGGATGCAAGGAAATACAAGTACTTGATGATATATACTTTGTTCACTTGAAATTAAGTTTTGGAAGTAAAATAACAGCACGTTCCAAGCAGTTTAATTTTGAGATAAATTTGATCACCTTAGTAAGAATAGTCTAAAGCAAGTCCACCATAGGCAGGTCCCAGGATACCAGCACCAAGCACTGTCTGAGATCTTAAGGGTCATTGGACCTCCCTTTGGGAAGGGTCCAGTTTGCCACCCTGAGAACCAGGGCAGTCCCCTACTCCACTAACATGGCCCCTAACCCCATGGAACTAGTACCATGAGTCAACAATGATTCCTTGATGTGTAGAATGCTCTCCTCAAACGCTGAAGCCTTAAAGATTGTAGTGAACATTATTTGCTACACACTTGGTTGTAGGACATCAGCTTTCCCATGCTGTGAAAGGTTAAAGGAAACAATTGTAAAGAGATAATACATTAGGGTGCATGAAAAAAGGAAAAGATTAAATGAACTTCACCCCCCCCCCCCCATGGTATCAATTTGCCTATGCCAATGAAATCTCATGAGCCATCAATGTTGACTCATTTTTAAAATTGCCATTTTTTTTATTCAAATTTGACATCTACACTTAATTTGCATCAAATCTGATTTGCCTGAATGGTAACATCCAATCTGAAAAATCGATGAATGTTTCAGTTCAGAACGACGCGAGAAGTTCAACAAACTCTCTGGTTCTTCAGCATTTCAAAAACATTCTATTCCTGGGTTTAACTTGAAGTAAGAACGGTCTTGAGGAGGAATAATGTTGGTTTGTTCTTGAAAACTTGTTGATGCATTAATATTTACTGCAAATTCTATACTTTGCCCACTGGAATGTTCAGCTTAAAAAAAGCACTATTGGAGCAATGTGTGTTACATCATTTGAGCTTTATCTTGTGAAATCATTGGCTTTGAAGAATCATGCATTCCTAACTTCTATCTACAAAACATCTACAACTGTACCATACAGCCAACATTTGACAATTAATTATAGGTGGTTTTGCATTCAAGAAAACACAGAAGAACTGTTTATGCCCTTTCCCCCCGGGATTTCATAGAAATTTCATGTGCTTAATTGTTCATATAGAGGGTTTTGTTAATAAAAACATGTTTTCATATTTTTTGTAAATCTGTAATCAATCTGTAGGGATAAACCACTCATCTCGGTTAGGCTGGTGCCAGCATGGAGTCCCCAGAGTGTTGTGGCATGTGGCGTAGGGGTGCCGTCTGTCCAGTGCTGCAAAAACAGCCCACTTTTTGATGTTAGTATAGAACAAAGTAACGCAATCCAAAGGGATTTGACATACCTCCATTATTGGGCCGATGGTAAGCACTCGGAGATCTCCAACACTCAACATTTCTGGATGCTTAGATAAATCATTGGAGAATAGCCACCTTCCTAGTAATGGAAAAAAAACAGTAGAATTAAAACCCTAAAACATTAAGCCCCGCCCCTCCTAATTGATTTTTGTGTTTTGGGGCATTTTTTAGAGGCCTGTATCTCCAAATAGAGGAAAGACATGTCACTACAAATTGCTACAAACGGTGACTGGTATCCAAACAACTGGAATCTACTATCAAAAGAAGTACAGAACACCTACATTTTAGAGTTTGGAGTGACTTTTCATCATTTTTGAGACCCCCAGGTGCCCATGTAAAATGTCTGATTGCTTTGACATTACATTTGGTTATAAACTAGGTACATATGTCTGACCTGTCTTTGCCCGTAAAAATGCCCCAAAAACACCTTGTTCAAGTGGTTATTTGACATTGTGGGGCATTACTGACAAAGTTCTCATTTTTTTTCCAATAATACTTGGCATCCAGTCTACCTGTGTAAACAAAAAATGGTTTCTCCACTCTTTCATTATTGTCAGTATTTTGCCTATTGTAGCCTACGTCTAGGCCTACATATCGTCAATGTTTTCACGAAGGGACGGGCATGTCAAATTGGGAAAAAATCGCGTCTGGAGATAATCACACAAGAGCATCATCACATTTCAAAACTGCAAAACAAAAGCACAATGCTTATTCTTTTAAGTCTGTACTTTCCTCCTGTGATTTAGTATGAGTTTAACTTTCATCAAATGTGAATTTTATATGATCAATTTATCAATTTATTTATGATTTATTCAAGAAATTATGAAAAGGACGGGCATCCCGAAATGACGCTTTTTGTGTTTTCACGAAGTGACGGGTATATGCCCGTCGCTTCATGAAAACACAAACGATATGTATGTGAGATTTATGTCTTATGTCCAAAAGTAATACAAGGCTGCTGCAATGCTGCTTGTAGTTTTCATACATTTTGTCATGAAAACTGTGAAAGGGGTGTAAAATAGTGGACTTCAGTTAAACTACTTTATTTAAAACACCAAACAGAACTAGCGGCTGAATAATGAAGGTATTTAGAAACATGTACTCGACCAATTCAATTTCTCTTGTTATTTTCTGTCAGACTGGGTTCTCACTAAATAAAATTTGGCAAATAGAAGATAGCTTGTATTGGCGACCTCCATGTCAACTCCATGCCAACCCGTCAGGTCTGTTGGCATGGAATGACCCATCAGTCAGCTCTCAGAATGAAACTGATCCAAAGAGAGCCATGCAAGTAGTAATTTACCAAAAGCTAAAACTCTGTGATGTCTTGATATTTGTGTTTACATGAAGCATCTTTAAAACTTTCCCAAAATATTCCAAACCCCACAGAAAAACACAACCCAGCCTGTCAACAACATATCTTTGATTGAACTGCTATGCTACAAGAACACGACTGATATTATCTTCTGTTTAAACCAGAGCAACAATAGACATTTTCCTGCAAATCTCGATTTGGGACTGGGTGTAAATATCTGAATTTACCTTTTACTGGAGACTGACTGCAGCCCCTACATCCATAGGCCAGTCTGGATGGACATCTACTTGTTGATGGGCAGATCTCTTTAGAAATGCTAAGCCTTTCTGCAACACAAACATATCACACTGCAATAGTTAGTGTCTAAAAACATTACCCATCAATCATACCAGATATTTTCAATCAAAAATAAGACAAAGATAACCAACTTTGAATACAGTAACAAACTGTTTGAACAGACTTGTGCATATCAGTGTTATTTCGATAGTTGCAATCAAAATAAGCAACAGTATCTGATACAATTTTGGGGAAATCAAAATGCCTGAGACAGTTCTCTTGAAGATTGGTGCTGGCATGGACTTTAGTGTTAGTAAGTTCTTAGAATGAAACTTATCTAGCCGATGGCATGCACAAGTACCAAATACTTAAGACTTGTACATGAAGCATCCTCAGGGACTTTCCCCAAATCTTTAAAACCTGACAGAAAAAACACACAGCCCAGCCTATCAACTCTGAAATGATTGCCAAACAACATACAAACATCTTTGAATGAATTGTAATTCACTCCTGTTTAAACCTGAGCAACAGACATTCTGCACAAATACTAAAATTATAGTTCTATTTGGGACAAGGGGGTAAATATTTAAATTCATGTCTGTTAATTTACCTTTTACTGGAGAGTACTTTCAGCTCCTTTATCATGGGCCAATCTTGGACATCTACTTTTTGACGGGTAGATGTCTTTAGAGATGCTAAGCCCGACTGCAACACAAACAAAAGGCACAATCTGCAACATTTAGTGTTATAGAGCATAAGCCATCATTTAAACATTTACAGTAGCTTCAGAAACTTGCATCTACCTCAGGATATTTTCAATTTCTTCAATCAAAAATAAATGAAGAATACCAATATTGAAAGCAGTAACTAATTGTTTAAAGGGACTTGTGCATATCAGCAATATTTTGATTGTCAAATGCCTTCTTTTGAGGAATGGTGCTGATTTAAACTTTATAGTTTTAGTGAGTAAGTCTTTAACAAGTTACTGCCGGGAATCTTCCATTTTTTTTCTTCTCTCATCCACCCTGATGCTCTCGGAATTGCCGGAATGAAAGAAACCTTGACTTAACGCCAAGAGAATAGAGAGTCTCTGTATTGCACTGTGATTTTTGTTTTCTATAAGAAGAAATTGCAAAACCTCAGCCGTGTGCCACAGCTTACGATTGATACTAAATCCGGAACCAAGGCTGGATCCCCGGTTCACTCTGACTAACCTCCATGGAGGCGAAGTACAAGGAATGAACAATGGTGGAAGCCTCTCTATGTCTCCGAATCCTCTTCTTGGAACAAAAGGACAAAGATCTGGAATCAGGGATTACGCAATACCGCATTCACGATAGCCAAAAATTTGCAAAATATTGAGCGCCATCCTGTTTGTTGTGCATGCTCTGTGCAAGCTTGGCAGTGGAATGTTTGGGCAACCTTTGTTTCGGTATTTCAATTTTACACAAAATGGCGTGTTTTAACATCTCCCATTTACTGGCTCAGAAAATATTTTCATTGATACACGTCAGCCGGTGCCAACTGGTTAAATGAGTTGTAATGCTATAATAACATTTCTGATATGATTAACTTATCAGAACAACTGACATTCTGCACCTTACCATAGAACTGGATTTGGGAACGAGTGTAATGTGGGGATAGGACTTAGTAACTAATTCTACTTCTACATAATACAGTTAACTAAAACAGTTAACTGACACATCACCTTCACCCCCCACTTCATTGGCCCACTCCCCTTACTCTTCCCCCCAAATGAGACCATGAGATCGAACAAAAGGCAGAATGAATGGATCGATACATTAAATGTCCCCCAAATTATGTCTTTGTCCCTGCTTGCCCACCCCTCAAACAAAAATGTCTGGTTTTGCCAGTGATTGCAAGCTAAAATAGTTATTGTTTGTAGTTTTACCGGCAAACAATACTTTAATGGACACGCTATTTTATTAATACATGGTTTATAAGTCAAAGGGTGTACTGGATTTAATGAGGTATCGTAGGACCAATTATGAGTTTTGTTTTTAATATAATTATCTGTAATAAAAATGGCCATTCATCTGGGCTTTTGGCTTGTGCTTGCATGGAGTTCCAAGACATTATGGCATGACATTATGTTGTGTACAGTGCTGCAAAACAACCCACTATACTAAAGACAATAGGGGGTGAATATGAAACTGAAAATGTACTTTCTCTATCCACCTTGTAGGCCTACATCTACATTTGTGATGGGTAGGTGTTGGGCTGATGGTGTGCATCTTTATGCTTCAGACGTCTGCTTACATGTAGTTGACATCGTTGTAGATTTGCTCGCCTTTCTGTTTGCAGAAAAAAACATTTAGTTGACTTTAAGATGTAGTTAGAGGATCATTTTCAGTTTTGATGGAAATATTGCTGAAAGAGTAATTCTCATGTACATCTTGATAAGAAAGTGTAGGGCTCTAGTACTAGTTGTGTATTTTTGTCACCGTTCAATATTTTTCTTTTTTTAACAATCTTCCTTGGTGGAAAGGTGACTTATTCACTATGAGGGCTACTGGAAAAAATTGAAGCTCAAACCTCAGTTTTCTAGTATACAATTGAAATGACTGCTTTCTTGTAAGTTATGTTTTATCTAAGGCAAATACTTTTTGATGCAAGGTACACATATTGTGAATTCTTTCAAAATTCTGAGGCCCAAAATTTAGGTGTTTTTTTTTTAACCAATGTAAACATGAACAATCACGTAAGGTTTGTGATATTACCATGTACATGAAATATCTCTCTATATGAGTTGTGATGGTTCTAAGAATGTTTCGATCTGTATGCCCTGATGGTCTTCAGGAGGAAGGATGATCTACTAAAGACAATCAGACCATACTGAGCGAATGTTGAGTTGTTACACCACCGGTTCTTGTCCAGAACCACCACAACTCCTACGAAGAGATTTTCATGTACATGGTGTTATTGTAATCCTCACTAGATTATCTCCACTTCGCAAAGCTTCAAATCCTTCTGAAAGCCCCAGCTCAACATTGGTAAGAAGAAAAACATAAATGTTCAAGGATTCACATATACCTTACATGGTATAAAGATAATGATAATTATAAGATCCAAAATGAGTTTTCGTCTCAGTGAGACGAAAAACTCAAATGCTGAATGCATTTTTACTGTTTTCTCGCAAATGAAACTACAAAATGAGCTGACATTTTCACAGGTTGGTTTTATTACAAATAACTTGATTTGTGCAAAGAATGGAAGCATTTACCAATCAGTTTACCAATGTTGAGCTGGGGCTTTAAAGAATAATAATGTATTTTTTACTGTTGAACAGGAATTTACCTTTTACTGGAGAGGGCAGTTCCTTTACCGGGCTGATCATTATGCAGATCTCGGACATCTTGTTGATGGGTAGATCTCTTTAAAGATGGCAATCCTTGCTGTACACAAACAAAATACAAATTGCCACATTATATACTAATGAAGGATTGATACATTTATTTAGCATATTTTACATAGATTTTTACAAATTTATTTCATCATTGGGAAATATAAAAAGCAAATTCATGCCAGTCTTGAAATTTAGTGACAACATCAAAACTGCACTGCATTTTATGAGAACATTTTGCATTTTAATTAAACATTAATGTGTAGTGGTAATTAGTGTAGGTTTGATTGGCTTCAAATTTGTACTTTTTCCTTCCAATATTGTAACTTCCACTTGCTGATGGGATGCAACTTCAGCAGAATAATTAAACAATGAATATTCATTAATTTACCTGTTTACAGAGAAGGCCGTTTTTTATGCCAGGCTGCATGATGACATTTGGGTCTCAGATGCTACTTGTTGATGTGTTGATATTTGGAGACTGGAGCTTTATGCAAACAAACACCTTTTTTGTAAAGAAAAGGACATTTTGTGAAAAATTAATAGTCATTTTGTACTATTTCAGAAAAAGAACAGCTGTTTAACTGAATCAAAACCTTTTCCTGAAACATTCCCAGCATGTCAATGCTGAGGAGATTGCTGAAGCCTGTAATTAATATTTGCACTCTTCCTTTATAAGACTAATTGTTTATCTGCTTTCCTCCTTAAATTCTAATAATATGTATAAGAAATCCCCTATTTGAGCAACATGGGATAACAAATTGTCTGTATCAGAATACAATCGTTAACATATTGTGATAAAACACAGTCCTTATCAAACAACTAAAAATCAAGAATGGTTCAAAATTAACAACCTAAATTTGTAATAACGTTTCCCTTTAAAATGTTCACTGTTTTTTTTTTGTACATAATCATTGTGCATGGGCTGCTTTTACAGCACTGCACAGGAAACACATTCTACATTACATCACAGCTTAGCAGGTACAGCCCAACCCAGATGAATAAGGTCTATTGTCGATCGGTTGATTTCATCGGGTTGTGCCCTGCGCTGAGGCATGATGGGATAGCAAAGGGATCATGTGTCTTGGCGGCGGCGCAGTTGCAACTGCCCCCTTTGTCTTCCCATCATACTTTGCACTATTTCGTCGTCGCGATCAGCAATAAACCTTATGGTTCATAATCAATGATTTATTTACTTATTCAGGGAATGTTCCTCATTTCGATAGAGTGTGTCACATTTGCACTTTTATTTTATAAAGATTTCTGCTTTTTGATTCCCTTACATTAACAATTGTATAAGAAATATTGTCTTTGAGCAAAAAGATATGTTAGTCTTGATCAGACTACATTAATTGACATATTGTGAACAAGTACATTAACAAACAAAAACAAATCTAAGCTGTTAAAGTTGATTAGCATAAGTTATCAAGGGGTAATGTAATAACCACTCATCTGGAACCAATTTCATAGACTGCTTAGGCAGGCAATTCTGCTTAACAATTTACTGCTTAGCAAGACTTAGCAGGATACCAGTCAAGGATGGTGCACTCATGACGCGGTATTTTGGATGGTAACCTTATTCTGGTAAGCATTATTTGGTTGCTCAGCTACTTTTTGTGGTTCATAACCAGCTCTATGACTGAAATCGGGCCCTGGGTTAGGCTGTGCCTGCTCACAGAGTCTTGTGAGGTGATGTAAGTGTGTTAACTTTACAGTGCTGCAAAAAACAGCCCACTGCACAATGTAAAACAACATTCATTTATAATCAATGAATTTGGCCTACTTACTTGTTTTACATCGGCCTGAGTTTGTCGGTCGTCGGACATCTGTTGATGAGACAATTCACCCTCAAGTTGTTCAGCTAAAATCCTTGAAAGTCCTTCCACATCTTGTGTGAACCTTTTGAAAGAATATTTCATAAAAATATAATTAAAATTTATTCTCATTCACAAGAAATAACCGAAAACTAAACTACAGTACAGGTAAACTAACTAACCAGAGACCCGTCAACTTGTCGTAAATACAAACAGCGCCACCGTGTGACCTTCTTCATTACATGCCCCCCCCCCCCCTCCACCCCACCCCCTCATGCACTCCTAGTTACGCCACTGGTCGGATACGGCATTTTGTCATAATTTATTTCAGTATACTTGCATTTCTCAGAAAACAAAACGAGACAAGAACCATTTTAATTACAAACTTATTCCCCTCAATATTCCAGTCGTCAGTATCTCCGTGGAGACTGAACGGCCTTCCAGTCGAGAGGACTGTGTAGCGTGAACACTCATGTAGCTTTTAAACTTCGCGCCTTGCGTTGTCTCAGAAAAATACCAAAAATGTCTTCAAATTTTGTGAATACAAATCATTTTCAACGCTTCAGTTCTTAAGATGAGAACATTGTTACTCACCATCCCATTCTAAAAGTAGTTTACCCTCGGAACTGCGGTGAAAATCCGACATTTTCATTGCAAAAGATGAGAAGACTTCTTTCAGACTTGCATTTTCTTTTCCAAGTAACGCACATCTTACGTTGCCCCTCTGCTTTTGGTCAGTAACCCCGCTTTCTTATCTGCATAACAAAGCCCTACCTTCTCTTTGGCTCCTTATATTACCATAAAATGGGATGAGACTATTTTGAAGGAGGTGACAGGATCTTCTCGCAAACAAATGGATGAGGTGCACTCATTGAATTATTAAATCAGTGTTGACCTGGCGGGATTCTGATTGATTGGTCTTTGCTTTTTTGAAGAGAACAATATCCCATGAATAAAAAGGAAGATTTGAAAGAATAGATCAGCGATTAAAAGGTATTGAGAATTTAGAAGCTAATCATTACTACCCATCTAGTAATTAGCACATCTTACGCGCGACTGGGAAAAAGGGAACACTGTTACTGTCAAGTGGTAATGAGAAATTAAAAGTTGGTCAATTGACTTATATGATTTATAACGTTTTTAAACTGCAAAGTTGCACAAACTCCAAAAAGTTCATAGGTGACAATGGCAATTCTGATTTTTTGGATTCATATTAGATTTCTCGAATTTGATGTTAATGTGATCATTGTGTGATATTGTAGATCGTTATACATTTTTCTGAGATCTTTCCTTTAATTTGCAACAGTTCCCCGGTACCCCCGAAGTCCCCCCCCCCCCCCTTGCCGAAAAAAAACTAAACCCATCAAAAGTTTAGTAGGCCTATGGTTATTTGATCATCTGCCGCGAGAGGGCGCCATTCACAGCATCGGCCGATATGAGCGAAAACGTACAGAAATTTTTACATTTTTTGAGTATTCTACACGGTCGTTTACCCTGCTTGACACACCCTTGCCTGGCACAACGCTGTCAATGCGCTGTATGTGTGAATGTGTGCGATGTTTTTGTATTGTGATGCCACGTTAGAAAATGCCAAAATCACGCCAACTTTACGACTGATTTACAATTTACGACTGATTTACAATGGGGGACTTTTGAGACGTTAACGGGCGCCCCATCAGTAAGCGTCCCTTTTCTTCTATTATGAGAACAATAGAAAAGGACCGCTTACTGGGGACTGCTAACCTTCCAAAAGTTTCCGTTCAGCAAGATGAATAACTAGCAGATTAAGTAAAGCTTGTCTGAGAACACCTAGTTCATGATCGATATATTAGTAGCCCATTATAAGAACCACGCTATAAAGTAAAACTAGATAGGTTATAATGTATACATTACACTACAAGGCCACCCTTTGATTAAGGCACATTTTCAAGTTAATTCAAGTTACGGACAAAGATTATTACTTTATTCAGGCATTGGTCAGTGTGTCCATTACCGCTGATAAGTTCCCATGATTACTTTGGACCAATCATAACACATGAAAGCTATTACGTCTGCAGACGACTAGCCAATGAAACCATCTGGCTTGTAAGACCAGTACCTTTAAAGACAGGGGACCAGTCTGAATAGAAGGACTGGTGCTCATTTGCCTTTTGTTGCACCGCGCGTAGATATGGCCGCGTAGGTCAGCTGTGTGCGTTTCCATGGTATCATCGTCGTTTTACCTCAAAGATGGCGGCGTGGTGTAGTCAATGCACATTGTCCACACTTTTTTCAGATTGTAACAACTGCATTTTCGGCATTTAATTGGCTGCAAAAGCCATAGGCGCATTGGCACTCTTTGGGTTAAGGGGGGCAGAGGGGTTGATTTATCCGAAATTTTACATAGATAAAAACACAGGTACCAATTTCTAATAAAAAGGTTAATTCTTCTTGCTTTGCCCGATTTTCCTCCACTGTTTTGCCCAAATTTAGGGAGGAAAGCTGCCCCCTGCCAACCCCAACCCCTAACCACCACCACCAGCTCGTGCGCCTATTGCCATAGCCTCAACAACCGAGTTGCGCTTCAAACTCTCTCAAAGTACACACAGAGGGCGCTGTTCGTAGTTCGATGTGCGTACGTCCGACGTGATGACTAATTATCGACGTTGTTTACCAAGCAAGTCCTAGCTCGTTAAGTACCAGTGCAATATATATTAATTACTATAAACGTTACTACGGCAACCCCTATTTGCGTATACAGCCAAGGGAATTGTGTCAGGGGCGGGAGAATTATTACAAAGAGCCGAAGTATTTCCATGGAAACGGTTGTTATCGTTCATTGAAACATCGTATCTGTTGGTGTAAAAATATCACAGGGACGCTATTTTTGTCGTTTTTTTTCTTGTTGACAGTATGGTACAGGTTTTACCGAAGGGTAAATTATATATAGGCCTATACCTCCTACTATGGGGCCAATCTATAATATGGTTGCCTCTCCTTGGCCTGACTATTAATTTTCAATAAGAGTATTTCTGCAAGTATACTTTAAGTATTTCAACCTCTTTTAGCTTCGTACAATTGGATAATATGACATGTAAGGATTTTGTTTTGTATTAAATACTTCCTTAAATATTTCCTTTTTGCTGCATGTTGCTGCCGTTGTTGTTTTGCTCCTTTTTTCCTTTTTTAAAGGAATTTAAACATAATCATTTATTTGCAGATATAATTTCTTCATGGTGGTTGACAATGCGCTTTGACACCTCTTTACAGGAGAATTCTGACAAGATTGGCCAGAAATACTTTAATTATTGTCTTTAGAAATAAACTGTGGAATAAGAGGGTAAAAATAGAGCAAAGTTGCTTACTAATTTATGACTATTTATGTAGAGACAATCTGTTTTAAGTGTGACACATGATCAGTAATTTTCGAGGAAAGAAATCTGCGATTTGTATTCTGCAAGTTTAAACTATACCAGGAAAACTTGTTTTTAGAAATATTTCTGTCTGAAGTATTGATGTACTGTTACTGAGCACTCAGTTCTTAGTTTGAGTTGTCACACGGAAATACCACGATCATGTAAGCAATTTGTGACGAAACAAAACTGTTGTTGTTGTTGTTGTTGTTGTTGTTGTTGTTGTTGTTGTTGTTGTTGTTGTTGTTGTTGTTGTTGTTGTTGTTGTTGTTGTTGTTGTTGTTGTTGTTGTTGTTGTTGTTGTTGTTGTTGTTGTTGTTGTTGTTGTTGTTGTTGTTGTTGTTGTTGTTGTTGTTGTTGTTGTTGTTGTTGTTGTTGTTGTTGTTGTTGTTGTTGTTGTTGTTGTTGTTGTTGTTGTTGTTGTTGTTGTTGTTGTTGTTGTTGACGACGACATTGTTGTAATTCATTTAAAAAATGGCCCCTACCCCAACTAAAAAGCGATGCGCCCCATCCCGTGTTTTTTTTTTATACGCCGCTACTGTTGTTTTTGCTGTTTTCGTTTTTGCTGCTGCTGCTGCTGTTGCTGTTGCTGCTGTTGCTGTTGTGCTGCTGCGTTGTTGCTGTTTTTTATGTTGTTTTTGCTTCTCTTCATGTTTGTTTGTTTTTGTTTTCTGGTGGGGGCGGGGGTTTCTCGAAAAAAAATATTGTAAAATAACTCTCTGGTAAACGTTAATTAAAAGTGATACCAAACTATTTGATACATCTTCGATAATAAAAGTTGGCGCTAAATTTATCTGATAAATAAGTCGGCTGGTGGCACTCCCGTGAGTATAGATTGAGACCAAAGAGAATTTCCCGCCAGTGTATCCTGAGAATATCGTCTGCCTCCGCTGGACTGTGATACAAGGTCGCAATTTAGCCTTAAGTGCGCACTTGACACTTACTGTAGTGCGATGAATGTATTAATATAGAGTGGTCTTTCATCGACAAATGAAAAGCGAAGTAACAATAAACAAATTAGTCAGCTGTGTTTATCATGTCAAACTAAAATCTCCTGAGGAGCAAACAGCCCTGCAAGCTGGTTTGAAGGGAGGAGCTTTTTTGGAGGGGGGGGGATATGAGTTGAACTCCGTTTACAGTAATGAATCTAAATACTTTTCGTACATGTAAACGTTGTCCCTTTTTAAATTGATTTTAAAGGAGGAAGACCCGCTTTCTTTTACGATATTTGTTTGTTTTTTAAGGTACTTTTGCAGACTAAAACAAAAAATGCTAAGCTCCTTGTAATGTGGGAGGGTGTGGTGGTTCGAGAGGGTGTGGGAGGGTGTGGTGGTTACCTCCCAGGGGCGTAAATACCAGGGGGTGGTCCTTAATTAACACAATTTGGGGTTAAGGTTAGGGTTAGGGTTTGAATTATGGTCGTGAGGGGTTGGGTTTGTTATGGTAAGTTTTAGGACTAGGGTTAGGGTTGGGGTAAGGTTGTGGTGATTCTGAAAAGAACCGAGATCAGTATGCATTAATCGTCTTCGAGAGAAAGTTGGCTTGCTACAAGAGTGTTGTGTCTTTACTACTTTTCTTTTTCAAAGAGTTTGCATGTTCTGAGTCAAGACACGTGTTTTATTACAATTTACACACGGTTTAAATTTGTCTTGAGGATTAAGGTTTCAAGTTGTAACAAAAAATGCATAAACTAAAAATGAAGTACGATACACTCGACAAAATCTACTTTCGTTTCCCCAAGCCGCACTTACTAATTTTGGGTGAAAATTTTTAACAGGAAGGAGTGAAACTTCATGCATTATGAAAAACAGATCTTTTCAACTATGAATTTGCCTGAATACTCGAATGATTTGTACACTTATACACAAAGCAATGAATAAATTATGCCAACAGTAATACAAAAATGTTCCCCTTTTGAATGCAAAATTAAATCAAAATAATCTCGTCTGCATTATTTAAAACAGTATAGTGGTACTACATTTCAGACACGCAAATTGACTTCTCAAAATTGATTCATTCGGGAATTATGCGCGCCATTTTAAAACTGCGCACCGAGCTTAATTTGGATAGATAAATTGCGCAACTCGCCCCCACCGTACCCACCCACAGTGGCAACCAAGCAACACACTCATACACCGACAGATAATTCATCGATTACAGAGGATGGGGGGAGAGATCCGTTTCTGTTCTCTTCTCTACATCATCTTCAATAGTTAACAAACACGCAAGCACTCCGTGCGCCTGTAATTGATTGGAGTACCACGTGACCTGCTCCTCCATCGATCCAAAGCCCCCCACGTTAAGGAGCCGTCGTCGTAAGGCAAGGAACGGACTGTGTGGTGGTTTTCTCTTTCTTGCTCCTTCACCGGTTTGCCGGTGACGCTGTATGCGTGCAGGGGGCATCTACTTAACATAATCATCGCGTTGAGTCCTCCGCAAGGTGCTGACTGACTCGCAGAGGAAAGCAAGATGGCCGCTTACGGACGTAGGAAAACGACGACGATGGTGATGCGAGGGCTGTTCGTGTTGATGCTTTGCGGAGGTAAGCTGAACGCACACAAACATTCACTGTTGTCTCTGATATAAAAACGGCCTAGCATTTAAAGATGGATTGGTGAAATTCGTGTTGAAACAAAGAATCGTGACGGTGTCATGACGGTGCATTTATAGACTCTTGTTATAGGAAAAAAGGCCAACTAACCTAAAATTGTCTAAACGTGTAAATTGTCCAATATTAAACATCAACCCGAATTCGCAACGGTTCTGGTCACACAAAAACACATAAACCAAGATATTTAATGTGATTACTATTTGATATTTGTTCTCAAACAGCTTTAGATTCCCATCCATGTATAAATGCCCTTCGTTTTTGTGAGATATTGTAATCTAAATTATAAAACATCCCAGTAGCGTTCAAAAAGAGATCGAGCGGTAAAAAATTATAATCACATATAAATAGAAATAGAAATATAGTATGAAAAGTTGACTACATTGCGTGACTGAGTAGAGTGTTACTATGGCAAACTGACTGCCCCATAAAATTGTGTAAACATTTTAAAAGACAACGTATGTGATTGGAAATGGAGGGAAATTATAAATTTTATGAACTCCTATATATATAAATCCTCAAGAGAAATAGTTTGCTTTTGAAATAGTATATGGTCAGAGTCGAGAAAATATAATTTGGAAGACCTTCCCTCTCGAAATCGCCACTGCTTGTTTCAATCCCGCCATCAAAATAAATTTAGCTCAATACAAAAGTGCTAAAAATCCAATACAAAATATAAACCGTTTGGTCGTTCTTTTAATCAAAACGGTATTTGATTAAAATTTGTCACACGTTAATGGTAATGATGTGATTATTGTATAACTAGAGGATTGTAATTAATTTTCTCACACAAACACGAATGATGTTGTAATAACCTTTAATTAAATTCTGGAAGGAGATAATTTATGCACACACAGTTCATAAAAAAGTAGTCATCTTTATGTTTACAGGGCGGTTGTAGACACGCTGTGAAATGGAAGCGCATTTATAATTTATCACGACGGTCGGAGCTGATCTTCGCGTCGGTTGTCGTCTCTGGGTTGGCGGAAGCAATCCGTGTAAATTAATATTTTTTTTCGACTCTGTGAGCTTGTGACATCTGATTGGATAACCCTTTGGCATTTTGTGAGATTTTATCATCACATCAGTTATTTTGCCGTCTCTATACAATATCTACATTTGAATGCTGTTCATTATTGTATCGAAACGATACGCTATTCAATCAATTTCAATTGTTTGTATACAACCGAAATAAAAAACGAGGCCTTTAAATTCTAATTTCTTGACTTTGACAGTATTTCAGAGAGAAATGTTTCTATGGAAGATTGGTACTGGTTTGAACTTCGTAATCAGTAAGCTTTCAGACTGATACTAATTTTTAAAAAAATGATGAATACCAATCCAGCCTTCAAGGTCAACGTACAATTTCTTTAGTTACTATTAATTTTATACATCACTTGTTTACGTCACACCATTTAACCGTTATCCGAGACATAACACACCGTTTAGGTCATTCTGCAGTTTTTGTTGTCACTATGTACATCGCTTCAAGTTTACGTCACACCATACAACCATTCCCCGTGACAGTTAACGTCATTATGAATCAAACCGAGTCTTAAAATTTTTCTTCAATTTCAGACTTCAGGGAGACTTATTTGTTTCTACACTCCGTGAAAACGACCATCATATAGGCATACAGCTCATGTATCGAACAGTTTTAATTATAATTGCAAGTGTTGGCGCCGTCCTAACTAACAGCGAGAATAAACGCTAATGTAATTTCACTCATTGCAATTTACGTTTCATGATAAGTTAGGCTTGTATAGTCGTCACTTTAAAGGTAGAATACAGGATTGGTATTCATAATAAAAACAAATTATTAGTATCAGTCTGAAAGCTTACTGATTATGAAGTGCCAATACCAATCTTCCATCGAAATATTTCTGTCTGAAATACCGTCAAAGTCGAGAAAAAAGAATTTGAAGACCCCGATTTTAATTTCGTTTGTAACAATCGAAAATAAGGACAGTGTGTTTACAAGCTGAAAAGTGTGCGTGGTTTTTCACTCTTTCTCCTGACTCGGACGACTGATTGAGCCCAAATTTTCACAGGTTTTATATTGAATCACACAAAATAAGGAACGCTGCACTATTAGCTTTACCAATCCTATATTTCACCTTTAATTTCCATGACGTCATGTGGAGGCATTAAACTCTCGCAACGAGCACACCTGCTCTTAGAAGGCTCTCACTTCTTACAGTTACGGTACTTGCTACATCGCTAGGAAGAATTGAAGTGTGTCTTTATCGCCCTGGGTCCAATATGGACAGATTCGGTTGCTAATATGGGTTCTGTAATTGCAATTTATCGACCATGTTGTTTTCACCGTTAACTGTTCAAAATGACATGGTGCCGTTTGACTCAACGACAAGATGGCGTCTTGGGGGGTGTCCTTATAAATTCAAAATGGCCGCCAATTTGTACCCACGTTCTATTATCGAATGGTCCACTGATTAAAATTGTGTATGTGACCACAATTCAATTAGGAGACGCTTCCTGATTGTGAGTATTCATTTAGTAACATAGCAAAAACAAGTCCGGTGCAATTCTTCTGTAGTGTGACATTTGAACAGAAACACAATAGTTATTCAAATGACTTCGGAGATCAATTTTGTTTATCCCGGAAATCCAGCGACTTAGCTCGCGTGGGTGCCTCATCAGACGTAAGCTATACGCACTTCAGAATATTTGCACTGCGTGTGTTTTTTTCTTTCTTCTTTTTCTTCTTTCTTTACGAAGGATACACTTACTTAACAGTCGATGCTTGTAATATAAACATGAAACAAACAAAACGTGTGAACATTTGGGCTCAATCCGTCGTCTAAGTCAGGAGAAATTAAACAGTGAAAAACCGTGCGCACTTTTCAGCATGTAAACACATTGTCCTTAATTTCGATTGATACAATCGAAACTATAAAATGGATGTTTCAGATTCTTGTTTTACGACTTTGACAGTATTTCAGACATAAATATTTTTATGGAAGATTGCTACTGGTATGAGCTTCACAATCAGTAAGCTTTCAGACTGAATCTAATTAAAAACAAATTTGATGAATACCAATTCTGCATCGTACCTTTAAAGGTGAACAGCATCATACGAAAACCGTAGCCTATCACAGTTTCATACTAGAAATTATCTCCATGGCAACACATAAATTTGTGCTCAGAAGCTCGATAATTACGTCACTTATTCACTCGTACCAACTGAGCCTCACAGCGGTTGGTGTAAATACACTATTCTACGCATGGCCATGAGTCGTTAATAGCTTGGGCGTAAATAAGGGGGGGGGGGGGTGACGGGGGCACGTTCCCCCAACGGATGTCCGTGGCCCCCCCCCCCCCCCCCCCATTTGAAATCGAAGTTCAAATGTTTTACAACTTTTTAACTTTTTTCTCTATTTTACACGCAGACATTGTATTCGTTTTTATCTCCACGTCAGTCTTATAAACGGCATACAAAGAGCTTGTTTACAAAGAGCTTGTTTATGAAAAAAGGAAACAGAAAACACAGTTTTTATTGGCCCGAAGTGCCCCCTTAGAAAAAAATGGTGCACCCCCTGAAATGTTACCCTATACTTTTGCCGCTTTTATATAGAGATTAATGTTTTAATTGAATATCCCTTATCATATAGCGTTAGGTAAAAGGATCAAGACGAAGTGTTACAGCTCAGAAAGAAAAATATATAGGGACTCACCCATAAACATTTGGATCATGCACCAGCCTTTTTGTCTCGACCCTTCACTGTACATGTTCCAATAGACGGATCCATTAAGCCACACCCCCTAAACACGTTGACCAATCACAGCATTGGCTGCATCATCACTGTACACGTGGGGCAGCACAATGTGCGTCTCTTCAATGCCACACACTGCATGACATGAACGCGCGCGCTGTTATGTGCGCGCTCACGTTTACATTTTCCTTATGCACATGAGTAGGGCGCCCTCGCCTAGAGGTCAAAAGGAGGCTGTTCGTTGGCTAAGTCTGTGTGCCGCGCGTACAAATCTGTGCGTTTCTATTGTTGCATCATTGTTTTACCTCAAAATGGCAGCTGAATGACGTCAATGCATAAGGTCTATAGCTTTTTTATCGTTTCGGACTTTTGTCGGGCATCTGGATGGCTTAGCCAATGCTGTGATTGGTCAACACGTTAGGGGGCGGGGCTTAATGGATCGGTCTATAAGGCAGGATTTTGAGATGTTCTTGTAGTTTGTTTACCTCGTACTGCTGCAATTTGGAATCCTACATCTTACAATCTATGTCTAAGAGAAATATGTACAAATATCTTCTCTCAATTTAGATTTTCCATATTTTTCTTGTTGCCCTCACTTCGACTGGCCCTTAATTCTTGTGTTAATGCGATTTTTTTAGAAGAAAGAAACATGTATACGTGTGTATATAATTAAAACTAGTGGGGTGAGGCTTTAGAGCTTTCGATCCAAGCTGGACCTTCCCCAGAGGCATAAAACAAGCACAGACATAATAATAGATCCATTTATAGAATAAAGGGAGTAGGGAATTATGGGAAGGGATCCAGAAATAAGCGGGGAAATGATAGCCAATCAAAGTAAATACATTATTTACAGACAAAGGGTTGGCGATAATTATAAACCACCATATCATCATGATGATTGTTTTTGCTTATTTTTCATCTTATAATTGCATTTATCAAAGGCCTTCGTTGGGTACGCGATAGTCAACCATGCTGAAGCCAGTGCACACAACAATAAGCACGATCATGTTGCTCCTGTGGTTCCCGCCAAAATGCATTACCCCAAGGTGTCGGCGCGTGAAATTGTATTATAAAAGTGCAGCGTTGCTGAGTTGACTGAAGGGTCTTGAGTAAAGTTCCCATCAGGCATGGAAACATGTAATCACTCTCATGGTCTTTGTGGGAGAGAGGGAAGGGCTGATGGGGCAGAACGATTGAGACTGCCCCACACTTCTAAAAGCAAACTGTGAAAATTGCACCTCGGCTTGGATGCTTTCTTCACAATCAAATGGAATCGTAACCAAAGGGCACGCAGGGTCGTAAATTAATTTTGATTGAAGATCTCCGAATGGGTGAATTATTCCGGAAGTCAGATTGTTTGTTTACTGTGCCCTTTTTTTTTTAAATTGAGTTCGTTAATTTATTTCCATTAAAGACGTGTCTGACTGTGAAGTTGCCAACAAAAATTGTAAGACATCTGCTCTAAGGAAAATACCCAAGGAAAATGCCTGTGATTTTTTCACGGGACTCGGGAAAGTACTGAGTGCTTAACACACATCGGTGTATGGGTAAAACGTTACAAATAATAATAATGATATTATTTTATCACTCTGTTTTAATTTAGATAATTCAGCACTTCTGAATGCTGCGTAATTGTCGGTGAAAACAATAGGACCCCACCTTCATGTGTTTTTTTTTTTCAACTAGCAACACTTCTGCCGTTGACGGCGCGGTTCAAAATGGCAATACTTATATATGACGTCATCCTGTGGGATGATGCTTTGTATTGCCACAAAGCGGCCATCCTGTTGGTAAGGGATGACGTTTTGGAGCCGGGAGTGCAGTGCAACGAATTTTCATCATGTCTATTGTATGCATACCATTCGTTTACACTGCACTTCCGGCCCCAGAACGTCATCACTTACCAACAGGATACAAAAACGGAGCTCCACAAATGACGTCACGTTGAGTGATGACGTCAAGGGGCCTTTTTTTTGCGAATCTTACTGAAGTAAAGCGCTGGAAGTGGGTGTTAAAAATGAATGCCTTTTTTGTTCAATTTTATGCAACTCTTTAATCTAGTGCGAACTCAATTTCCTTATTGATTGAACACCTTGTGAAATGATTTCCAGCAAAGATCACTTGTAGTAGGCCGACGGAAGGTAGGCGATGGGATTGTTCCTTTGATGATACGAGCATGGAAGGAATTTGGCACACAGTCAGCGTATGTCATGAGAAAGATATCTGGCTTCAAGAAGGCCACCGCAGATTTGTCCTTTGAAAAAGTATATGTAGAAGAACAAGCAATTTCAAATTGTCAAATAGTGGATGTCATTGCTTGTTACCGAAGGACAAATCTGCAGTGGCCTTTGCCAAATACATTACTCATGACAAACTCTATGTGCCAATGTCCATGCTGGTATCATCAGAGACATAATTCCCCCCCCCCAAAAAAAAAAAAAAAAAAAAAAAAAAAATAGTTCCCATATCATGCCCCACTACTGCTGCCGTTTTCGTTCAAGCTAGATCTGTAAGGACTACCCAAGATTCCAGCCCGCGGCTGATCAGTTTATAGGGGGAACTCCTTACTCACAAATACATCACTGAGATTTCATGTTCTCTTCCACAAGGCTAGGTGTTTCTGGAACGCACCAAACGCTGCAAGTATAAGGCATCGGGAGCACAACCGAAATAAAACCCCAGTCGCCTTTTCTTAGCGATACTGCAGTCAGAGGCGGTTTCAGCACACACGAAAAAAAAAACCAACCCACTTGTCCACCATCCTATACATTCACACTATGACTAAATGCGAAAGAAATATTTCACACTTAGCATGTCTGAAGACGTAAACGTACCCCCAACCACTTGGTGCCGCTTTTGCAACACCCAGGATTACGGAAGCTAGGACCCTCGGGGGTCTTTCACTCGAGACCCCACCACCGATGAATGACGCCCTTCTTCCCCGGGAACGAACGACATCCGTGCTTCATATCTAGAGAGCACCCCCACCATCTCATCCTGCTGTTCGTACTCCATTCAAAAGATACTTTTTACCCGTTTAGTACTCGTAATATCGATTCTAGCTTTGTTCAGGTTCAGGCATCTTCAGGCTCTGTGGGTCATCTTGTCTGAAGACGCGTCTTTGCCTCTTGCCGGGCATGCAAGAAGGGCGAGAGGATTTTAAAGGTGTTATGCGACAACAGATCCTCTCGAAACAAATTAGAACTTTCACTATTTCGATGTTATCTATACTCTGGACCTCCTAGCGACAGTCATGCACTGCTTAACATTTTATACAGTGCGTACGACTCAGAGATAAATTTACCTATACCATTACTTTTGTTAATACTATCAAGTTCGTGTCTTATCTCGGTTCAGTTTAATGAAACATTGTTTTTACCACTTCACACTAGCTGTACAAGGCAAGCAAATCCCCCAAACCATGCCTCGAAAAAACAGTCAAAAACACTACAAAAACACATCAAGTAAACAACATTTACTTATTTTAGATCTTCAGACATTAATTTACAGGGACTGTCTAGGATATACAAAAGTATAAAAAAAAACTGTCATCAAAAGATGTGAATAACCAGACCTTGTCAACAATAAAACATTAAAATGTTAACATTTAAATACAATGCAATATAAAAAGATTGTGCTTATTTATAAACATAGACGTAGCAATAAAACACAATCCATGAAAGTCAACAACAGATAGACTACACATTGATAACAGTATACTACGAAGCTGTCTAAGGGACATGGTGAAAAAAATATTTCTTTTTTCTGAAAACCCGTTGGTACGATTGACTTTTATCTCGTAGGCCTTCGTACGACTTCTATCTCGCCCGTACCACTTCTATCTCGCCCGTACCACTTCTATCTCGTACATGTCCCACTTCTATCTTGCCCGTACCACTTCCTTCTCGCCCGTACCACTTCTATCTTGCCCGTACCACTTCCTTCTCGCCCGTACCACTTCCTTCTCGCCCGTACCACTTCTATCTAGTACATGTCCTACTTCTATCTTGCCCGTACCACTTCCTTCTTGCCCGTACCACTTCCTTCTCGCCCGTGCCACTTCTATCTCGCCCGTACCACTTCTATCTTGCCCGTACCACTTCTATCTCGCCCGTACCACTTCTATCTTGCCCGTACCACTTCCTTCTTGCCCGTACCACTTCTATCTCGCCCGTACCACTTCTATCTTGCCCGTACCACTTCCTTCTCGCCCGTACCACTTCTATCTCGCCCGTACCACTTCTATCTTGCCCGTACCACTTCTATCTCGCCCGTACCACTTCCTTCTCGCCCGTACCACTTCTATCTAGTACATGTCCCACTTCTATCTAGCCCGTACCACTTCCTTCTTGCCCGTACCACTTCTATCTCGCCCGTACCACTTCTATCTCGCCCGTACCACTTCTATCTCGCCCGTACCACTTCTATGTCGCCCGTACCACTTCTATCTCGCCCGTACCACTTCTATCTTGCCCGTACCACTTCCTTCTTGCCCGTACCACTTCTATCTCGCCCGTACCACTTCTATCTCGCCCGTACCACTTCTATCTTGCCCGTACCACTTCCTTCTTGCCCGTACCACTTCTATCTCGCCCGTACCACTTCTATCTTGCCCGTACCACTTCCTTTATGCCCGTACCACTTCTATCTTGCCCGTACCACTTCCTTCTTGCCCGTACCACTTCTATCTTGCCCGTACCACTTCTATCTTGCCCGTACCACTTCCTTCTTGCCCGTACCACTTCTATCTTGCCCGTACCACTTCCTTCTTGCCCGTACCACTTCTATCTTGCCCGTACCACTTCCTTCTTGCCCGTACCACTTCTATCTCGCCCGTACCACTTCTATCTTGCCCGTACCACTTCTATCTTGCCCGTACCACTTCCTTCTTGCCCGTACCACTTCTATCTCGCCCGTACCACTTCTATCTTGTCCGTACCACTTCCTTCTCGCCCGTACCACTTCTATCTTGCCCGTACTACTTCTATCTCGCCCGTACCACTTCTATCTTGCCCGTACCACTTCTATCTTGCCCGTACCACTTCTATCTACTACATGCTACTTTTGTTTTTAATTATAAGCCACGTGGTGATAATCCCTCCTTGTATGTTGACGTTTTCGTGGACAACATTAACGGTTGCATACTACATGTATTTAGTTCACGCTTTAGCACATGAACCTGTTTATGAATTTCTTTCTTGTTTAGAAAATGAATCGGGACCAGTTAATAAAGATGTATTTTAGGCGGGGACTTAGTCACAAAGAAATCCTGTCTGTTTTGGCAACGAAGTATGATATGACATTGAGCCTACGTCACCTAAAGAGGGTCCTCAAGAAGCATGGTCTGTGTCGTAGGAAACATATAACCAGCAATGATCAGATTATCATGTTTCTCCAAGATCAGTTGCGTAAGTCAGGACAACTGCATGGCGGGCGAGATAGAAGTGGTACGGGCGAAATAGAAGTGGTACGGGCGAGATAGAAGTGGTACGGGCGAGATAGAAGTGGTACGGGCAAGATAGAAGTGGTACGGGCGAGATAGAAGTGGTACGGGCAAGATAGAAGTGGTACGGGCGAGATAGAAGTGGTACGGGCAAGATAGAAGTGGTACGGGCGAGATAGAAGTGGTACGGGCGAGATAGAAGTGGTACGGGCAAGATAGAAGTGGTACGGGCAAGATAGAAGTGGTACGGGCGAGATAGAAGTGGTACGGGCAAGATAGAAGTGGTACGGGCAAGATAGAAGTGGTACGGGCAAGATAGAAGTGGTACGGGCAAGATAGAAGTGGTACGGGCGAGATAGAAGTGGTACGGGCAAGAAGGAAGTGGTACGGGCAAGATAGAAGTGGTACGGGCAAGAAGGAAGTGGTACGGGCAAGATAGAAGTGGTACGGGCAAGAAGGAAGTGGTACGGGCAAGATAGAAGTGGTACGGGCAAGAAGGAAGTGGTACGGGCAAGATAGAAGTGGTACGGGCGAGATAGAAGTGGTACGGGCAAGAAGGAAGTGGTACGGGCAAGATAGAAGTGGTACGGGCAAGAAGGAAGTGGTACGGGCTAGATAGAAGTGGGACATGTACTAGATAGAAGTGGTACGGGTGAGAAGGAAGTGGTACGGGCGAGAAGGAAGTGGTACGGGCAAGATAGAAGTGGTACGGGCAAGAAGGAAGTGGTACGGGCAAGATAGAAGTGGTACGGGCAAGAAGGAAGTGGTACGGGCAAGATAGAAGTGGTACGGGCGAGATAGAAGTGGTACGGGCAAGAAGGAAGTGGTACGGGCAAGATAGAAGTGGTACGGGCGAGATAGAAGTGGTACGGGCAAGATAGAAGTGGGACATGTACTAGATAGAAGTGGTACGGGCGAGAAGGAAATGGTACGGGCGAGATAGAAGTGGTACGGGCAAGATAGAAGTGGTACGAGCAAGATAGAAGTGGTACGGGCGAGATAGAAGTGGTACGGGCAAGATAGAAGTAGGACATGTACTAGATAGAAGTGGTACGGGCGAGAAGGAAGTGGTACGGGCGAGAAGGAAGTGGTACGGGCAAGATAGAAGTGGTACGGGCGAGAAGGAAGTGGTACGGGCAAGATAGAAATGGGACATGTACGAGATAGAAGTGGTACGGGCGAGATAGAAGTGGTACGGGCGAGATAGAAGTCGTACGAAGGCCTACGAGATAGAAGTCAATCGTACCAACGGGTTTTCAGAAAAAAGAAATATTTTTTCCACCATGTCCCTTAGACAGCTTCGTAGTATACACATCCTCACACAGTAAGCTCAACAGCGGCAGCACCTGTCTTACCAGTACTGCACCTCATCTTGATTCAAAGAGAGTAAGCATCCATCCTGGTTTTTCCCTAACAATTGCCAAATGTTGTGTACCTAATATCTGTAATTAACTACGGTGATGCATCATTGTAGGTTTGTTCAGCTGCGCGTAGGTCTACAGAGTCGCTCTAGCGCCAACCGAATATATTCGTCCTTTCCTCTGGTCATATCCAAAATGGATGACTCACGAGAATACATCACTATACGGCCTACTTATGTCAACTCTTCATGTACGATCTATCTCTCTATATGTAATAATTACTCTTTGGTTATTGAAAGCTAAGTACTCAAGGGCATTAAGACGTAGCTGCGGCGGTTTTGTAAATGATTTTTCCGAACGCCAGCCTAATTTTTTTGTTTGCAAAATAGTGTACTCTCACATCAAAGTGAAACGCGTTGCATTGGATTGTTGTCATTTTAACGTCCCATGCTTCACTTTAGACCTTTCTTTTGCAACGTCACAGCCGCGAATTTTGCCAAACGTGATTGGCAAAATTACGGGCGGTCTTCACTGAAAAAAAAATCAACAGTTTAAAATGCTATCAAATAAATACCCATATTAGTGATAAATAAAAATGTACTATCCAAAACAAAAAATAAACTTATACGTCATAAAAATGTTTTAATATTTTACTAAAAAGAGCAAGTTTTTGCCAAGCTTTTGCATTTTGTGATTTATTTATTTATTTATTTATTTATTTATTTATTTATTTCAAAATCTTTAAACAGGATACAAATATCAGCTAAATAACTGTTTTACATTATGGTCCTGTGCATATTCACCCCTTGCACGTACCCGGGGCGCTTTGGCGAGATCGACACCGGGAAGGATAGACCGGGAACACGGCCGCACCGCCGCCACCGAGTGCGGTCGCGGCGGGCGGGGCCTCCCATACAAAATGGTGGTCAATGTGTGTAAGCTAAAGGAAGGTAAATTAAAGATATCAACACGTGTGTCGTTCTGATTATCTTAAAGGCACCGAACCGAGGCTGGAAGGAATCTGACGACAATGACGGCCATACTCGTGGTCAAGTGGACCACTAAAGTTTCTTGCGCGTGTCACTAGAATAAATAGACAGAATATTGATGAATATCAGTCTATTATTTTAAATGATAGGCCTACACATTTATTGCATCGAGAACAATAATTTCAGTCTAGAAACGATTTCAAGGTTTGCATGTGGAAGGTAAAATGCTGGTTTGGGCGACACAACGTACGTGCTCTTGATGATGTTTGGAAGTGTGAAGTGGGCGTGGTTTATGCTGTAATGACGCAGCGCATTGTGACGTATTAATTGAGATCAATGGCCTATCCTGACCGCCATTTTGGGAGTCAAAATGCACGCAAAGGAATAGACCCGCAAAATGGCGGAATTGGTCGCCCGGGAGGTTTTATTTTTTTTCTGCAGTCCAAAATTGCCACTGTCAAAATGATTTTCAATAGGAAATTTTTTTTCTTCTTTTGAATCAATTCCGAAAACGGAATCCTTAAAACAAAGTAGGAATTTTTTTTTCGAGAATGGCCATTTGAACTGCAGAAAAAAAATGCGCCCGGGAGTCCGGTTGAAGCCCCGCCCGCCGCGACCGCACTCGGTGGCGGCGGTGCGGCCGTGTTCCCGGTCTATCCTTCCCGGTGTCGATCTCGCCAAAGCGCCCCGGGTACGTGCAAGGGGTGAATATGCAACATTTTGCTGCAAAAGTAAAACACACATTTTGCTTTACTGGTAAATAGCTTTATGAAAAGGGTTCTCTGATCATTAACTGAGAGTTCTTTATTTCAAGGTTTCTGTGTCTGCATGGATGAGGTTCCTGAGTTAGAAGACCCTCAACAGCAAGAGCCAGACGAAGGGGACGCCCCGAGCGCTGATTCACTTCAACCCGATGCCGATGCCGGTCAGACGGACGAGGCAGACGAACCGCCACCCGCTGACGACACAAGCAACGTCGAGGCTCCTTCGGACGATGGTAGCCAGTGGGGGAACTACGTAGGGACAGACGAGCCGGAGGTGGAGACAGCACCGGACGAGGGAAGCGAGGATGTTGAAGACCAAAGCGAGGCTCCCGAAGATGAGGTCATCTCTTCAACTGAGACGCCCGAGGTTGAAACCGAGGTTTGAACCCACGTATTACTTTTAAACATTATTTCAGTGATTTAATCAGAAATCGTTAAGTTACAATAGTTACAACCAAGAAATCATTCATACCGTTTAATAACACTAATAACTAGTTCTTATTTAGCGCATCTCACAATAACGTCTCAATGCGCCTTACATTAGTGCCCTGTTCATTGGGCCAATAACACCCATGTCATCTTTCTCAGCTCCCTGGGCAGTATACAGCCCCGAGCTGCCGTGGCGCTCCGAAGGCTTCTTCAGACACAATATCAACCTCTACCCTCGCATGTACGCATTTATACTCCTGGGTGAAGAGAAGCAATTATAGTAAAGCATGTTGCTCATGGACACAAGTGAGTCAAGATTCGAACCCACACCCCGATGACTTGACCACCAGAACTTGAGTCCGGTGTACTATAGACCGCTCTGCCACGACATGCTTTCTATTAGTCTCAAAGAAAAAACAAACAAGCAAATCATACTGATTTTTTGTTATAATTTGTTACAGGCAGCGACATCTGTCTCATCACAGAAGCCTAAGCCAGACTCGGGTGAGCTGCCTGAAGAAAGGGGAGATTTCATGGTGCCTAGTGACGGCAGCTCTCCAATCTGCCTGAGGGCGTGCTTCGCTGCCTCTTTTATGATTGACTACGTGGGCCGGGATGAAGACGACAAGGTGATGTACACCTTTCTATTGCTGATAAACAAACCGCGCTGGTTGGAATGGACGACCAAAAATGTAGCAAAACATTCAAGTCTTGTTGACAGATGCTGTGACCAAAGTCAACAGTTTTGCAAAATTTCTATTTAAAGAAAATACATCCCAATATTGGTTGGTTGGTTTCAAAACAAATTCTAAACAATTTGTGAATATTTGTGTAACATTTTTGCACACTGTTATTCTCTGTTTCTCCATCTTGTTTAGCAAAAACCCGGGCTGTGACGTTGCAAAAGAAAGGTCTATTTTGTCATACAGGCAACAGCGATAGTGAATATCTGATAGTTATTAATGATCTTTGGGCCAGACTATTGTACCAGTTTCAATCTGAATCAATAGTAATAATAATAATAGTGGCCCACTTATCTGACAATGGTACCCACTATCTTACAATGGTATACTCTCTTAAATAGTTAGATTGAAAATCACTCTTATTAGATTGAAAGTCAATCTTTTCGATTGAGGCCAACGACAAATCTTTTGCAGTTTGTCCCTAGTTTCAATCGCAAATTTTACCCCACTAATCTGACAATCGTACCCTACTTATCTGCTTCGTGCCCCCACCCCCATCTCCATCCCCACCCCACCCCCATTATTGAATCCATAGCTGATGTACTTTTGCTGTACGTGGAAAACATCAGCTTTCTCGGCACAAAATAATTACTTCTACAAGATTCATAATCGTATTGACTTGAATCAAACCCGCAGGTTGTCAACCGGTCAACGGAGATACCAGTTCCAAAGAAGGCAAATGTCGGCGGTCATTGCGGGCCACGTGACGAGCAGTCGGTCCTGGCGCTACAGTGGGACGGAGGGCGCTACACCCTGAAAATAACTTTCCAAAAGGTGTGTCGAGGTTGATTCCTCAGTCTGTTTGATGGTCTGTCTGTCCGTCTGCTTTGTGTGATGTCTGTGTGTTTTGATATTCGTAACAGAACTACAGGCTTGGAAGACTGTCTCTGTTTTGGACGCTTAAGATCGATTCGTCTAATGATGTCTGTTTGGTATGTTTTTTGTAATCTATTTAATTTTGTTTTAAATTGCGCAAATAAATAGAAATCTTTTTTAAAATTCAAACTGCAACTATCCCCTCTCCCAAAATGAAGGATTAAGAAGGACTGAGGGATGTAGGCCCAAATAACAATTGCTTATCACTGGGTCAGGCATTCCAATCTTATCCAAGTCCAAACAATTAAATTGGTGTTTGAGAAGGACTGAGGGATGTAGGCCCAAATAACAATTGCTTATCGCTGGGTCAGGCATTCCAATCTTATCCAAGTCCAAAAATTCGATGTGGAGTGACATGGGAGAAGATGATATTGCAGGATTGAGGTCACTTGTGGGCATGAGTTAATTTATACGTTTTCAGTTTATGTAATTCATTCCGATTGATATAATTATATTTTGACACTGTAAATTTGAAGCAAACATAACCAACGGTAAATGTGTGAATTTAAATCCCATCTCATTACTTTAAAGTCGGTTTTCGTTTACTCTTAACTCGGTTACAAAGTAGCGAAACATCCTGAAAGCCAAGTTTCAATTCTTCTTCACAAAAACCCATCGCTTACAAAGCATTTGTTTCTTTTAAATATATATTTGAATTAGAAAAATGCAACAAAGAAGGGAAATCCTAACTTCTGGGAGGCCAGGATGATCAAGTTTACCTTTGACACCGGGGACACCAAATATTTCGACTCGGCAATCAACGGTTGGTATAATTCTATATTATTAATTTTGTTATTTAAATTTCGTACAATAGAGTTGCGTCTGGGGGCAAGGTTAGATGATAGTGTTCCTTCCCTCGCTTTATCTTTGAAATCTTAGTTATTATTGTAGAGACACGGGAAGGAGGCCGGTCCTCTGATTGAAAAGGGACGAGCATTCACCACGTACATTACAAAAATGCACAACGACTTCTTAGAAGACTTCTCAAAAATTACAGCAGCACAGTACATCCTCAGTAGTTTATAATACAAGTATTAATAAGTACAAATGCAATGCGAAGGTCAAGGGTCAAAACGTGGCTTGCTACACGCTATCGTAATACACAAATTTTCAAGAAACAATTCTATCACTATGATTTAACAGAGTCTCCAAAAAAATACAATATTTCTCTGATGAAATGATTACTAACAAGACAATCTACTCACAGGGAGTTTCCTAAGAGCTAACCCTCCCACATAAATAACACTATAGGAGCATGGTGAGGATTGCACATGAGAACACAAAGCTGAATATACACTACCAACATACACCCTTATACGGAAAGAAAAATGCTGACTGATCAAACATACTCCTATTAAACAGTTACACTATAAAAAGGAGCAACACCCGTCACTAAAAGTACACAGGGCCATAAAATAGGAATTGGAAAGCCAATGGAATATAACTGCCAGACACTAAAATGCTGAACCAACCCGTCACTTAACGTACGCAGGGTAATCCAAATTAAAAATTGATGTGTAAACAAAACAACGTCCAACCCATCAGTAGTGATTGGTACATAATACCAAAAATGCAATAAAAATATCTCCAAGGACACTCCAAAATACAAATGAAGTTGGGCCTGAATAACGCTTCGAGGTAGCAAACGCATGATCGTGTCACCTAGGTGGGCAGAACAGCCTCTCACTCTTTATATACAAAAAAGAATGAATAGTTAACTTAACAATCAATAATCAATAATCAATATATTATGTAACATGAACATTTGGATCTGAACAGGCAGGCACCTACCTTTCCAAAGTTTCCCATTGTTTTATCAGACACCCCTTTTCGATCTGGTTTAGAGAAGCAATTATGGTTAAGTGTCTTACTCAAGGACACAAGTGTCACGACCGGAAATCGAACCCACACTCGGATGGTTCCACCATCAGAACGGCTCTTTTCAACCTCGTTTGTTTCTTTAACCTCGTTTCTCCCTACAGCCGGACCCAGAATAGTGCACTCCGACCCGTCCATGAGATTTTTCGCCACGCCGATGGGCAACTCACGTGTGTGCGACAGTGAAGATGACATCACGATGTTGTCAGCAGCTAACGCAACAGAGAAGGTTACCATGGAAACAAGCGAACTACAATTGCAGCCATTTGGAATGGTCAATGGTACATTTGGTGAAGGTAAAACTATTAATCAATTTTTGTTTATTAGACAAAACGTTTTCAGATGGAATTTGTTTGACAAAGTATATTTGATTGGTCATTCATCAAAACATTCTTGTTTCAATGTAAAAGCTCACTGATTCTAAAGTTCATACCAGTACCAATCCTCCAGAGAAATATTTCCATCTGAAAGCTCACTGATTCTAAAGTTCATACTAGTACCAATCCTCCAGAGAAATATTTCCATCTGAAACCTCACTGATTCTAAAGTTCATACCAGTACCAATCCTCCAGAGAAATATTTCCATCTGAAAGCTCACTGATTCTAAAGTTCATACCAGTACCAATCCACCAGAGAAAGATTTCCATCTGAAAGCTCACTGATTCTAAAGTTCATACCAGTACCAATCCTCCAGAGAAATATTTCCATCTGAAACCTCACTGATTCTAAAGTTCATACCAGTACCAATCCTCCAGAGAAATATTTCCATCTGAAAGCTCACTGATTCTAAAGTTCATACCAGTACCAATCCTCCAGGGAAATATTTCCATCTGAAAGCTCACTGATTCTAAAGTTCATACCAGTACCAATCCTCCAGAGAAATATTTCCATCTGCAAGCTCACTGATTCTAAAGTTCATACCAGTACCAATCCTCCAGAGAAATATTTCCATCTGAAAGCTCACTGATTCTAAAGTTCATACCAGTACCAATCCTCCAGTGAAACATTTCCATCTGAAAGCTCACTGATTCTAAAGTTCATACCAGTACCAATCCTCCAGAGAAATATTTCCATCTGAAAGCTCACTGATTCTAAAGTTCATACCAGTACCAATCCTCCAGAGAAATATTTCCATCTGAAAGCTCACTGATTCTAAAGTTCATACCAGTACCAATCCTCCAGAGAAATATTTCCATCTGAAAGCTCACTGATTCTAAAATTCATACCAGTAATATAATTAATCAAGTACTAGATGATAATTTTTTTATTTTTTATTAATTGTTGATAGGTGCCGATTGTGGGGAAGATCTGATGGAAAACCCCAGCACCAATGTGGCCTCCATTGCCGTAGGAGCGACGCTAGCTTGCCTCATCTTAGTGGTCATTATTGTGTACGCGGTGGGCCGTAAGATGGGCGCCATCAACGACAGGTCTGGCTACAAATCAGTCGAGTAGTTCGATGACCTTTGGCTAGCCCCGAAAACCCGCTTTTATTTATTTCTTTATTTATTTTATTAATTTAAAGGTTATCTCGGTCAGTTTCAGCAAAAAAAAAATAAGTTAGTTTCATTAACACACATTCAAGTTCAAGCAAGTTTCCATAATTCATTCAAACTGGAGTTTCAAACCGGCCTATCTTGTTCACCATTCTTCAATTGAATTTATACTACCTATTTACAACTGACGAAATTAAGTGGTTGACCAGCCCCTTGCTGTTGGCTCGAACGAAATCGAATGATCTTTGCGACCTAATGAATTTGAATGATCTCATCTGACCAGTGAATGATAGAATGTTGAAATTGAATTACTCCTTCGGACTGTTGAATGCTGATGCAACGGAGCTTTCATTTTCAAACGAGTATGAATGAAACTGGTGTTAAATTGAATGATATTTTGTTGAAATTGGTCGAGAAAAAAAAACCACTAATATATTTATTTACTACAATTATTTATTTATTTATTTATTTGAGTCTCGTATGTCAAATTCAGTTACAAACTATTAATATTCACTGTCGTCAATTTAATTTTATCAGTTTCAATACTTGGACAAAACCGTTGGTTATGTTGAAGTTATCACAGCTAATGCAAAAGGAGAGGACACTCATTTCGAATTGAGGATTAATTTTGACACAATCTGTGAGCATTTCATCGACAGGCCTAAAGTTGGTCACATTTACACAAGTCTGTCCGGGTTTTTATTTGTTTTTGAACAATTTTTTCATCAAATGCCACAGGCATCAGTTGTTGATACTGTCACCAACTATTGTAGAAGAAATCGTTAAAAGGGTTCCATACGACTCTTTGGTGTCAAACATTATTGAGCGTGTGCGCTAGATCTGTGCTTTTACAATATTCTTCAACAGACAAAATTGATTTTTTTTCCTTCTTAATTAAAATATTCACTAAATATACATAAAGACATGATAATAAATTAAAATGTGATATAATATATTGCAATACAATGTAATATATTATAATATATCAACTATTAAAATATAAAACAAAATTACAAAACATAGCAAGAACATGGCAAACTAGGAAAAATTATACAAATAAAAATTGTCTGTGTCATACCTTGTGCATGGACACCAAAAGAGAAGATCCAAATTTGTGATCAATAAAAACAATTTACAAAATGAATATTGTAAGTTCAATAATTAATAATATCAGTGATTGAGGCGATGTCTGGGTATTGATTAAAATACCTTACACTTATGCAAAGAGAAGAATAATGGCTTCATGTTCGACCCTAGCAGAGTCTTGCTCAAAGGCCAAATGACAACTTAACACATGCCCACACAGCATTTTTACCTTACTTTACATTTAAAGTGTAACTTTGGTTTGCATTTCTGGTCGCCATTTTGATTCAACCTTACCTTGACTTAAAACCCCAGCTCAACATTGGTAAGATGAAAAACATAAACGCTCACACAGGTTTACATACCTTACATGGTATGAAGATAATGATGAGATAAAACTTTCCTTGAAATATTTATGACTCAAGTGTTATCGTTTTTAAATAATAAATGAAACAAGATCCAAAATTAGTTTTCGTCACAGTGAGGCGAAAACTCTGCCTATAGGAATGCGTACAAAAATTCTGAATGCTTTTTTAGCATTTTCCCGCAAATGAAACAACGAAATGAGCTGACATTTTCACAGGTTGGTTTAATTACAAATATCTTGATTTGTACAAAGAATGGAAGCATATATAGACATTTTACCAATGTTGAGCTGGGGCTTTAAAATAGACACTCGTTGTGTGTGTTATGAGAGGGTACTGTGTATTGGTAATGTAGCTGGAGATAACCAAATGCTAGCCGCCCCCTAATGCAATACCGGACAAACAGTGTATAAATATTTTAGCTTATTTTTTAAATTGTTTAATTCACGCGAATTCTTGCTTCATAACTCAAAGTGAACTTTCATTCGCCTTTCCTCATAGGCCTAAGGGTCGCATTTCCAAGACGAGGATATTTCCCTTTTGAAATGAACGCATTGTCATCCTTAAACAAAGATACATTTGCGTCGTCAGATCCACCTTCAAGACGCCCACTCGTCAACGCGCGACAAACAAATTCGTGCCACGAAAGATCACCTTTGACCGGCGCGCGCGTTGTATGCAAATTAGGTACGGGTACAATGATCGCTTTGTGCCACAGAAACAGTCGTCGGGTATAATGGTGACGAGCGGGCGGCGTCTTTAAGGCACATGCGATGTGTGTTTCACAAAGAGTCAAGAATGTTTAATTTAATTTGTTCTCGTTAAAAGCCTTGTTTCTAATGCTGAACCATCTACGAAGATAATTTTGTTATCTTGTTTGAAATATTACGTTCACTGTTTTGGTTTGTTTCACAAGTAGTTATTCCAAAGTAATGTGCAATAATATAACTGTAACTAGAAAGTATATAACGTGTAACATACAGGAGTTATTAGCTGTTTTAGGAGTTATTTAAAAATAGCAATTTTAAATAGCACAGTGTGTGACAAAGTTTTGTGTAAATGTGTAGGTTATACTTAGAAAATAATTGTATGTTTATATATCGGAACAAATGCTGGCATAGTGTGATAATAGAAGATGTATATTGCAAGATAATTAGTTCTGTTCACAGTTATTTATTTATTTAAGTAATTTATTTTGATTTCTGATTAAAATAAAAAAACACATTTCATTGAATGATGTGATGTCTGCAAATACAACATCGGACAACTTAGAATAGGCTGTTTTAGAAAGAAAAAAATGAAAGCAAAATAAATTTACCTTGAGGTTTTTTTTTTTGTTCTGTTTAAGTATTGTGTAAAAACAACCATGTTAAATAAATAAGCATGAAATGTTTGAGAAAAACTGTGCCGGTTTTTAATTCTTTAAAAATGAAGCCATTTTGTTTTAAACCATTGCTTTTCTTCTATGTACTTAACTATTTGCTGAAATTTTGGAGGTTTTTTTTTTAAACATCGGTGAATTCCAGGCAGGTTAATGATGTTGTGTATCTATTAAGAGGAAAATGCAAAATGCTAAATATTATTTGATATAATTCCCATACTGATACTCTGGTTCCCAGACCCCAAAATCTCCGACTACTCTACTAAGATTTTTAACAGGAGTCGTCAGGGAATCCTTAGTCAGGGAACCAGACTACCATACCAATGAACCCAGGAATTAATCTCTTCATTGATAGACCTCGAGGTTTCTTCCAAATAATTAACAGATATAAAATAGATTCTGCAGATATTTGAACGCTTGAGGCTCGTTTTGTTATCATGCAACGTCATGTGTTACGTCATCTAAAAGGAGATGGAATGTACACTTTTTACTAAGTCTTTCTTAGAAAAGACTTAGCATCATCAAATGCCTTTGCAATGCCGACTTTAAAATGCCACCGGGAAATTAGGGTTTAATAAGGTCTATGCTATGTTTACTTGCATAAAAGTTCCCATTTGTTTTACTTAGTCATAATCAAAGGGGGGCACCTGTTTCATGAAGACCGCCCTCTGCTGGTTTCGCGCTCGCTTTATCATCACCTGGAAGAGGCTATTGCTCTTGAATTCTTCATGTTTTTTTTCCTGCAGCGGTGTATCATAGAGTGGAGGATTGTTTTCTTCATTTTTTCCGCGCTGAATCATACGGTGTACACCGCTTCTACGTCATAGATTAATGATATTTTATAATAACAATAGCAATAACAAATTGACATTTCTAAAGCACTCTTCCAACAAACAGTTAGAACGCTGTACAACTGCAAAACAATCCAAACAACAACTGCAATATTATACAAACAAGTAAAAACATTACAGAATGTATTTCCTACTTTGACATTTCATTTTTTTGCGGTGAATGTGTAAACTGCTTTTACGTCACAGCGCAAGCTTTCTACTTTTCATTTTTCTGCGCTGTATTATTACTTGATGAGATGCTCTTTACGCTTCAGACTTTAATATTTCATTTTTTTTGCAGTAAAGGTGTAAACTGCTTTTACGTCGTAGTTTTTTTATTGTTCATGTTGCTGCCTTGTACCGTTACTTGCGGAAGCTCTTTAACGCTATGGACTTAACATTTTATATTTCTGCGGTGAATAGTGACGTCATAGCTTCCTTCCCCCCCCCCGCACACGGAATATAGCACTCATTTTGCGTTGTCCGATGTGTTCTGAGTCACAGTACGCGCAAATTCAGTTTTTAGATGCAAAGTTTTGTATCAAATCAGAAGTATTTCGAGTTCACTAAAAGCCAATTCTATGGATCACACACTTTTGTAAAGAGAATGTACTCTCTTTTATTTCATAACTGTTATCAGTTATAAGGTAGTAGTTGGGGAACAAGTTGCCTTTTTTATTTTTAAACAAGTTCACATTCCTTCTTTATAAAAACCTACAACTTGTGACTGTTCACCCAACTACCGGAATTACCGTAGCCCGCGTACTGTGCATCGGAGGTTTATGGAACAAACGGCTTCTTGAAGCTGAATTTTTCTCTTTCCATAAAGTGTGACACATGAATGATGATTGGTTAAACGTCACCAGCTGACATTGTACAGGGCAGAAAAACATATCCAATGGAAAAGACTGTTACATGCATGTGGTGATTGGTGAGCAGCCGTGTTAGGCCCGGTTCATACTTCACGCCAAAGCAAAGGCGAAGCGAATTTTGGTGACGCAACAATTTAGTACGCGCTGTTTTTCAATATTGTAACGCAAGAAAACTCGCTTCGCTATCGCCATTCGCGTGAAGTATGCACCGGGCTTTAGTCAGGCAATAATCAAAATAGAAAAATTAATTGTAGCACATAAATGACTAACTCAAGAGAAAACTGCATAAGCTTTCGTAGCTTTGACCCTTCACCTCCCTTTGTTTATAGCTATGCTTGACTGGCCACCGCCAGTATTTAATTCTTGTTGATGATGGTTTTTCTTCATTGCATCTGAAGAAGTAGTTGTTGCTATGAAAGCTTATGTAGTTTTCTCGTAAGTTAGTCATATAAATGCTACAATTAATGTTTTATTTTGATGCATGACGGTAGAGAGTTGATGATGACTGTGTTTGTATAACGTGCACACACACACACACACACACACCCAAGTGTGTATTTACCTCCAATTGTTTGTACTTTAACTTTTTAGCAACAGCTCCCATTGGTTTTGAACACGATTTCCAACTGGGGACCTTTTCCAATCGGGGACCCTATTGTCCTCTTTTGTTGTAAGTCCCCGGTTTGAATGCCTAAACAAACTCACTCACACAGCGCATCAGAGCACTACTCCCGCGCTATGATCAGCTTTAACTTCAGAAGGCTCTTCAAGCTAAAGTATTTAATGTTTCATATTTTCTGCGGCGAACACTAACCTGGAGGAAGCCCCTTTGTCACAGCTCTTGTTTTTCATTATTTATTAAAAAACACAATTTTAAAAAGCATATGGACAACGACACACCCTTTAAACCCACCAACACCATTGGTTAGTGGAAGAAAAATTTAGGCCAGTCCTCTTATTTTCATTTAAAACCGTTCACCCCCCCCCCCCCCCCGCAGCCTGGCCACGACCATCCCTGCAAGCAAATTGGTTCAACTGGACTAATTCACCATGTACTAATTGCTGTCACATCCATTCAACCTACCGCCAATCACCCTCTGAATCGTTCCCAGCCCAGTCAATTATTAAAAAAAGGGGGACACAACATATTCACTCAGACCTTTAAAGGGATAGTAGGCCTACATTATAGTTTTTCCTTTTTTTCCAATAGCCAAAGAGACACATTGCCTGATGTCAGGATGGAATAGCTCCTTATCCTTTTGTAAGAGTTGTTCATGCAATAAAACACCTGCAGTGTGTTGTAATTAGTGAGTAGTGATTAAAAAAAACCATACACTTGCCTCTGGAAATACAACCAGCGAAACCACACTCTCCGTGGAACCGCAATGGTCCGCCTCTTTGTGGAGTCAAAAAACTTGGCTCTACAAAATGGCGGACCGTGTTCTGTCAGGAAATTTAACAAAAACCACACAGTTTCGAGGGATATTTATGTGAATCTAATGCCTCGGTTTCCAAACGGCTTATATTTGTCAAGTATTTGGTGCACGTCAAAACAACATCTTTAATTTTCTCCAATTCTTATCGCCCTGTGTTCGCCATTCACCATCCACTTCACTGGATAAGGGACTCTCTCCATGTTGATTTTTTTTTGTATGTCTTCCTATTTTCACTGTAAACATTCGCAACAGTTGTCACTGATCAATTAAAGCCAGCTCGTCAAGATGATGTCTGGCTGGAAGAACTCATTGTTGAGCGGCTCATGTTCATGTACCGCATAATACGCGCGGCGAGTGGTTTTACCTGAATGAATTTAATCTTCTCGTGTGTGACGTCAAGATTGCAAGGTGAGATTAATCTGCTTGAGTTTCCCTTTGATCAATGATTTCATCGAGTATTGTGTAGGGTGAGGTAAGGCTTAAATCCCTGGGGACAACAAGTTTAAAATGTTGCAGTGGCACAACCATGAGCACAATATTTTGGGGCATTCAGATTGGCTCCGTGGTGTCTTTCAATGCATTTCATATATGTGTGGCACCAAATCTCCCTCCGGGACCGGAGCCTTGCATGTGGATTGAGTTTTCAGTCCCAGCGCAGTAATTTCTTTTCTCCAAAGTTGGTGTCTTCCTCCCCACATCTAACAATCTTCTCTCGGTTCTTGGTTTCATATACCAGCAAGATACAACTATTAATATTATAACATAAATATTTCTTCACCAAATCAAAAGACTTTCTACGTTGCAATTGTGGCAACGGCGTAGCCACGTGTGTGTGTGTGTGTGTGTGTTGTTGTTGTTGGTGGTGGTGGTAGGGGGGAGGAGGGGGCTAGTACACCCCATAATTTGTCAGTGCAACCCATAGGTGCCCCTACCCCATAAAGTGATTCGTTAAAAAACATGGCCCTGCCCCCGGGCACTGAAAAGCAACAACCTGTGCCCCCCCCCACCCCAGTGAAAAAAAATCCCGGCTACGCCGCTGATCGAGGTTGGGTCCCGACGAAGCTAGTGGGGTACAGGGAGGAGGAACGTGCCCCGGGCGCCTCCTTTTTTTATGACATCCACCTTTAAATTTAAGAGCCCCTCGGGAAAGTTCCTAGTATCTAAGCCTTTGATTATACCAGTATTTCAAAATAATGCTAACATTAAAAAAAAAAAAAAAAAAAAAGTGAGCAAAGGACCGCCAACCTGTAACCTGAACTTATACCCAGGATGCCACGAGCCGTATAGGTACGCCATATGGACGTCAAATTAATTGATAAGAGGGCATTCACTGGTGCAAAATGAGACCTTACGAGGGAACATTTGTAGGTTTTCTGGAAGATTCTACTCATCTGTTGAACGAACTGGAAGAATTTCTCTTACGTAAACTAATTGCTCACCATTTCGAGGAAATCCGCGTTTTTTTTGTTTTGTTTTTTTGATTGTTTGTTGTTGTTGTTGTTGTTGTTGTTGTCGTTGTTGTTGTTGTTGCTGCTGCTGCTGCTGCTGCTGCTGTTGTTGTTGTTGTTGTTGTCGTCGTCGTCGTCGTCATCGTCGTCGTTTTTGTTGTTCTTGTTGTTGTTGTTCTTGTTCTTGTTGTTTAAGATGACGCAATAGCTGTTTAAGATGACGTAATAGCTCTAAAAAACAATGTAAGGTTAAACGGTAATATTTTGTCACGGTTTAATTTAAAACATCCCTTTTTTCGAGTCTGACTTACAAAATTTACACAAAAAAAATTTTTAAGCCATTTTGAACAATGTGTTCCTCTGTCTATTGACAAGACCAATTTAATTATAAAGGCACCCTTTATTGTCTAAAAGCACCGTTTAATTTTAATTTAACAAGGCTCAGAATTTGTGTAATTTATTAAACGACGATGAATTTTGTTAGTTATATAGCCATTTTAGCTCACTCCTGTCAATCTTTTAGTTTAGTTTGAATGGCCACTTGCAATAAATGAGTTTCGATATTGTCGCCAACTTTCCGCCTGAACAAATCTTTACAATTTAAAATGAGACAAATAAATCAATTTGTGGTTTGACTGCTTGTTTTCAAGCCAACAACGCTTTTATGTCGTTCATCTAGAAGACAATGAAATAGAGGTAGTCTTGTATTTAATGGCATCTATACCCGACTGGAACCGTGGCCGACTGCGGTACTATATATACGTCGATTCATCAAGTAGAAGGAAGCACGGTAATGTACTGACCAGACTGCATCGGTTGACAGAAAATTGGACTTATGTTTTCGTTCATTACATACTAATTAGCATATCATTATCATAACAATGAGGCTCCGGACCAGTCGAAGGTCATGTTACCATGGTGGCCGAGAAATAAATTTTCTGGTTCGTGAATCAAGCAATAAAACGCTCTACCATAAATTATGGAGCGCTGAATAAGACACATTTTCAACACAAACCCGGTCGCAATTCCAACGGGGCTAACCAACATTTCATGAGCGCATTTAATGCTTAAATTTTATGGACTCCATTTTGATGTTTTGGGGTTGTTTGTTTTTTTCAGACAAATAATTCATAAACATTGTTTAAATTACGGGTGAGTTTCTTGTTAACGTTTTCTTTAGTTTCATGTTTTGATGTGTCATATCAAATAAAGAAGAACAAAACCGGTTTGTGTCGTTTGTGTTTGAGCTTGTATGCTGCTCTGTTTTCATATTTCTCAGAAACATCATTTCTGGGTGACTAAATAAACTGATTAATATTTTCATTCGTGTGTACATGACGATCTTCTAAAACACTGTCGAACGCCGCTATCAATTATTCCACCGACAACAACATACTTCTCAAAAACCATCTCCGCGGATAGAACAATAGCACATTGTCAACGTCAGTGTCGTCATCAAAGTCATATTCACCGTACTCACGAGTTTGCCATTGTTGGGTTTTTGTCTATACGAAGGTTTTTGTAAGCATGCGATGTTTGTTGTGGTAAACATTCTTCTTTTTTCCCCTTCTTTTTTTTGGGGGGGTCTACTTAAAGGGGCAACCGTGTTTTAAGGGTATGCGCAACATTGGTAAGGTTGAACAAAATAAATGCTCACAGCTTTGCATTTAATGTACAAGGTATTATGCATTTAATTTACAAAGTATAATATACAAGGCATTCAGGTTGGATTAATAATGGTTTCTTTCCCTGCCTTTCACCTCTGTAGACCCCGGTTCGAATCCCGGCGCCTTGCATGTGGATTGGGTTTTCAGTCCCTACCTGATTGCGTGGGTTTTCCCTATTTGGGGTTTTCCCTCCCACATCTAAAACTGACATTTCTTCATCATCTTCTCTACACAGGTATCTTCAGGCCTACGGGTCACAGTGCTAGTCACTTTTGAGGGTCCCTTAGTTTCATTACCAGTAAGATTTAATAATAATGATAAATAAAAATAAAAACGATCACGGTGGAAACCCCCCCCCCCTTTGAAATATGCTTGCCTGAAATGCTATTGTATTTCAGAAATGAGTTAAACAATTGGTTTTGATCTGGCGATTCCACGATTTGGAAACAGTGAAAACATGGTTTTGTTTCATTATTGTTCTCGTGACTCTGACGACAGATCGAGCTTAAACTTTCACAGGTTTGTCAGTTCTAGTTTATCTTGGATTACATCAAGTGCGGATGGTCTTTAAAAATTACCAACGTTGTCCATGTGCATATTTGATGAATTGAATTTTTTAAAAGCGGCTACTCGCTCTTTACTACGTAGGTCAGAAATGGAATGATGCTTTTAATCCAAAGATCTTTTTTTTATTTTTTGTTTTAGCTATCATCAGATTCTGCAGTCCCGTTTTCACTAATACATACAGCGTGTGTCAGCAACAGTGTGTTATTCTTTCTACAAATAATATGAAAGCCTCATTTTTAAAGGCACCGTAGATGAGGCGAACCATGTTTCTCTTTTGTTGGTGATCTCAAGGCCGAACTCATTACTTGCATCTGTCCATCCTTAATGATTGGGGAAAAACCCACCACGCGGATGATTGCCGAGTTCCATAACGTATTACGCTCAACTCCCGTAGGAGCATTTACCACATGGTGCGTTAACGTGAACCGTACCTTCAAAATTAACAAAAAAGAATAATAATAATAAAACAAAACGAAAAGCAATAGCGCTTCAGCAACCAAGATTGCTTTCATTCGACCATCTCAATCTACCTGTGGATCAAATTAAATGTGGGAATAAAAAGTAATGAGACACAATACAATCACTGCACCACGGCGCTATTTTATCCATGACTGCACTACAGTTCTAAAATTATGAAACACTTCTGTGGCAAAATAGTAATTGTTGTGGACAAAAAATTGGTTTGTATTCAAGCATTGTTTTTGTCAAATCGCTTTTTATATACACAACATTAGAACTGAATAAACAAGACACGTTTATATATTTAGCATGTTAAAAAAATTATGAACTCCAAAATTCCACTCCTAAATCCATACTCGAAATGAGCGTCTGGGTGTCTCACATTTGAGTCTGTGTATTGAGGCATGGCTGTAATCTCACGGAGGTACCTGACCAATCGGAGGGGTCCAGTGTGAAACACGTGTGTGTACTGAGTGGCTTTGCGTATACCTCTTCTGGCTTGCAGTGAAAATATGGAAGTACTAAAGACAGCTGTTGTGAGTTAGCCGTAGCCGTAGCCGTAGCCGTAGCCACAGCTTTCGCTTAGGACACGAGCTTGTACTCCGTTCACTGAACCGTAAATGAACCCCCAGATGACTTCCACTGAACATGGGGCTATAGACCTTAATCATGCTGCCACCATCTTGGTCATGTTCCCTGTATCCAACAACAGTGATAGATGCTAATATTCATTGAGCTAAAAGGAACCAGACTATTTGCCCTTCCAGCCTCGGTTTGGTTACCATGGTTTGAATGGGAGAAAATCAAGATGGCCGCACCATGATAAAGGTCTATACCAATTCAGTGGGCAGTTAAACTCGGCGGCGTAGTCACTACGGGGGGGGGTGGTACGTGCCTTCCCCAACAAATTTATAGTTTCCCCCTCCCCCATGTGCCGCCATAACAAAATCAAGATACAAGAAACTCATAAAAAAACATGGCCCCACCCCCACTGAAAAGCATTGCCCCGTGCCCCCACGTCCCCCATAAAAAAGAAATCAAGATACAAGAAACTCATAAAAAAACATGGCCCCACCTCCACTGAAAAGCATTGCCCCCGTGCCCCCACGTCGAAACGTGAGGCCATTAACAATGTTTCGCAAAAATAAAAATCAAAACAGTTGAATATTTTCAAACTGAAAAGCTCTCTGATTTAAACAGCCATATACCACTACCGATACCCCCAGACAAATATTTCCGTGTGAAATAGTGTCAAGGACGAGAAAAAAATAGTAATTAAAGACGCCGCAACACGCCGTGACGTTCGATTGTCGAAATAAGCTCGATTCAATTCTTCCTTCCGAATCCCCGACGAGGCTTAACATGGTTTTGCGAATTTTGTTTTCTCCAAAACGTGCACACCGAATTTGATGATTTTCTTTTAAAGAAGGTGTTTGTCAAATGTGTTTAATGAAAACTGGAGGAAGGGAATAAATTAACTTCATTCCTAAATTGAAAAGGGTTTGTTCATTCTCCTTCAGTGTGGAAAAGAATGCCTGTTAAAGGTAAAATATAGGATTGGTAAAGCTGACAGTGCAGTGTTCTTACTTTGTGTGAATCAAAATATACATGACAAAACAAACCTGTGAAAATTCGGACATAATCCGTCTTCCGAGTCGGGAAAAAATAGTGAAAAACCGTGCACACTTTCCAGTATGTATAAAGTTTGTCCTTAATTTTGATCGTTACAATCGACATTAAAATCGTAGTCTCCAAGTCCCATTTTCTCGGACAGAAATATTTCGGTGGAAGATTGGTACTACGCACGTGTGCGCGCCGGCGGTCACGTCACAGTTTGACTTATAGACGGCACCCTTTGTGATTTGACCGCAAGCGCGCGCGCGTGTGGGTGGGAGTTCATCTTTCCATGCACAGCCACAGGCCTGCTAGAATCATGACGACATAGCCCCTATAGACCTTTCTTTTGCAACGTCACAGCGCGAGTTTTTGCCAACCAAGATGGAAAAACTACGGGAAGCCGTCAATGCAAAGCAAAAACAGATAATCACAGTTGGCAAAAATGTTACAAAAATATTCAAACATTTTTTAAATATTGTTGGAAACAAACCAACCAATAATGGGATGTATTTTCTTCAAATAGAAAGTTGCTAAAATGTTGAATTTTGTCACAACGTCTGTCAACAAGACTTGAATGTTTTGCTACATTTGGCCGTCCATGCCAACCAGCACGGTTTGTTTATCAACAATGGAAAGGTCTATAAGTGGCTGTCCAGGGTAGCAATGTTTTCATTTTAATTAGCTTAAGTACATCGTGACAAAGAGCGGTCATATCCAATAAGCACATCGCAACCTCGGGTCTTCATGCTGTCTGTTCTCCAGAGGTGTTAATTCAAACAGCGAACACTTTGTTTCATTAAAAAACTCTGACAGATCATGAGCGGGAGGGAGGTTCGATAATTACCGGACAGTTGGGGGCGTGTTGTGTCATCAAAATCGAGGTACAAAATAAACTTCAGTTTATATTACATTGTGGATAGACACATAATCCTGACCATCGGCCATGTTTTGTTTTTTGTTTTTGTTTTGTTTTTTTGTGTTTTTTGTTTTGTTTTGTTTTGTTTTTTGTTTGTTTGTTTGTTGGGTTGTTTGTTTGTTTGTTTGTTTGTTTGTTTGTTTGTTGTTGTTGTTGTTGTTTTTTTTGCGGGGGGTTTTCTTTAGACCAGGCTGGCTCAAGTTTAGTATTCCCGCTGTTAGTCGTCGCCTCTATGCATCCGCTTCGAAAACCATCCACTGACCCCCTTACTGACGTCACACGCGGCTACCTGTCTGCCCATGGTCTGACAAATTAGATTTTTCTTTCAACCAGGGGGCGCCCTTTAAAACTCGTCTGCAGAGAAAATCCATCAAATGTTTAATAACATTCTGTCTTCGAAACCCTTTTATCCCCAATATGATTTATACGCGAAAAAAAAATGAATCCACAAAATATAAAGAAAAAGACACATTCTGGAAATTCATACCACATTATTCTAGTTGAAGCTAGAACATGAAAAGGATCGCTACATCGTTATGTCCAAGCACCCATGTACGGTGCTCAAGAAGTACCATCCAACCTGTTCAGGTTCTGAGACTATTATCAAAATGATGACGACATCCTACATAAAAAAAATGCTCTAATCCCAATATATATCTCGGGGTGTCGACATTATATACTAACTTATTGTAGAGTGTCGACATGCTGAGAACAACACTTCTAAAGTATGCCTGTATCAAGACGTAATGGGGAAGTCGACATCCTACCATCCAGATGTCGACATCCTAGTTCCAAGATGTCGTAATCGTAAGTTAGATTATTTCAGGAAGTCAACATCCTATTGTCAAGATGTCGACATCTTAGTCCCAAGTTGTTGTAGTTATTTCGGGAAGTCGACATTCTACCTTTAAGATGTCGTCCTGAGAGATCTCAACAATTCGGAAGGCACATCCAGAGCTCCGTACAGACGTTTCAAGAAGTCAATTCCTATGGGGTATTAAATCCAAGTGTGTAAACAGCCAAAACGAAACACGTCTCTTGAGTTCACAGTGTTCACATACTAACTATTCATTTTGTCGATGGCGAGATTTTATTTCCGTTTTCCCTCAACAAAGAAACTGATTTGTAAAAAGATTGGAATGGCTTATCGGGATTTGTCTGGGAAATTGTTTTGTACGCCACACAAGTCTATAAAAAGGTTTTTGCCCTATCAAAGGTTGAAGGTGGAATACAGGATTGGTATTCATCAACAAAAATGTTTTATTAGTATCAGTCTGAAAGCTGACTGATTTCGAAGTGCGTATACCAGTACTAATCTTCCATAGAAACATTTCTGTCTGAAATACGGTCAAAGTCGATAACACAGGAATTTGAAGATCACCCCGATTTAAATTTCTGTTGTAACAATCGAAATTAAGGACAGTGTGCTGAAAAGTCTGCACGGTTTTTCACTATTTTCTCCTGACTCGGATAACGAATTATACCAAATTTCCAGTTTTTCCTTTTATATACACAATCACACACAAAGTAAGATCCCTTCACTATCAGCTTAAGAATCCCATAGTTTGGCTTTAAAGGTACATTTTAGGTTGGTATTTGAAAAAAAAACACGTTAGTTTCAATGATTTTTCTTAAAAAACAAAGACAGCTAGCATACTGGAAACAACAGATACGTAAAGCATTGTCAATTGTACTTTATCTTGATTCCAAGAGAGTATAATAGCCTACAAGAAGCAGCGGTTTTGAAAACACTTCCAATGTTATGTTTTACCTCAGACTCTAACTAAACAAAATAGATTCATCAATAATATGTTTAATTTTAGCTCTGGTCTAGACTCAATAATTGCTCTGTTTTGGACTCAAACTGTGCAAACTGTTGCTGTACTACACAAACAAACTAGATTCATCAATAAGTTTATTTTTAGCTCAGGTCTATTTTTAGTCCACCCCCACTTTGTCTGTTTCATCAATACTATTGACGTCACACAAACACGACCAGTTGTTGTAAACAAGTTGTTTTTGTTTTACCAATCTAAACGCTTCCAACAACAAACCAATATCGTTGTCGCTGCGTGACGCCACTATTGTACTCCTTTATAACACTCTGTGCATTGCTCATAAAGGCGCCCCCACCCTAATCCCCCCCCCCCCCCCTCCCTCAATTTCTCTTACCTCGATGACCTGAAGTACATTACGCACAAACATAATATCGGTCATCCATTACTCGTTCCAAGGCATTCGAGCAGAGGAGTTTTTTCAAGGGTTTTCTTTTTAGCAGCGTCTGTATTGATCGGGTTGGGGGGGGGGGTAGCGAAAAAACTGTTATGTGTTTCACGGGGAACAGATAAACTGTATAATCGTGGAAAACGTGACGCGTTTGTATTCAACTACAGTTAAACCAACGTGCTCACAATTTGAGCAGACTAATTAGCATATCATTGTCACAACGCTCCAAGGACATTTCGAATGTCTATTATTGCCATGGGGTGGCCAATAAATAATAATAACATTGTTTTATTTGTGTATTTTTTATTACATATAAATCAAGCTTTAAGAACCTAATATTTTAGTGACAGAAGCATTCCCTTTGTTGTATTAAAAAAAATGACTTGAATATGCTTTTTCCACGACTTAAATTTAGGACCGGGGAACGATCGAAAGCATTGTTAATGTAAAAACTGAAATACTTTTGTAACGTGGGTCGTTGCGTTATCGTGCCCGTCGTTCTCGTTACCTTCAGACAAGCTAATGCTTTTAGTAAATAACATTTTAATGGATGTATTGGCTTTAAATCTCTCAAAGTATGACTGTTTGGATTAGCTCCTTATCCTTTTTAAGAACTGTTCATGCAATAAAACACCTACAGTGTGTTGTATAATTGGTGAGTAGTGATTCGAAAAAATATACATTTGCCTCTGGAAACACAACCAACGGAACCACACTCTACGTAGAACCATACTGTCCGCCATTTTGTGGAGTCAAACAAAAAAAGTGGTTCTACAAAATGGTCGATCGTAGTTTGTCACGAAATTAAACAAAAACCCCACAAGGAATTTTTATGTGAATCATCATATTCTACTTTTAAAATATCTATATCCAACCGTATTCATTTCATATCAAACGCCTTTTATAGCCCAAAAGCGCCCAATCCGGAGGCAACGTGTCCCTTTAAATTGCACAGTGAGGAGACTTATAGTGGGCGTCATGTATGTTTTGGGAATGCAATACGAGATACAGGGCCCAAATTCATTGCGCTGACCAAATAATTCTGGGCTTATTGCGCCATGTAAATCGCGTACTTCTTTGGGCCGTCACGCGGCAGGCCGTAAGCGCAGAGATCTACGGTAAGCAGAGTATACCACGCCCAATATGTGGCAGAGGGAGGCCCCCCCCCCCAAATGTTCCCATTCTCAAACACACTCTTCCCCTCTTGTACAGGAGCACCGCCCCCCCCAAAAAAAAAATCCTCACAAGAATGCCGCATACTGCGCGACATGAACGCCCTATAAAGACGCGCTGTGATTGGGCTGTGATTGGTCAACAAGTATGGGGGCGGGGCTTAATGGATCGGTCTATTTGGCACTGGTGCTGAAGATGGCCGTTGAATAATTTATGCAATTACCATTAAGAGACCATTGCACCACTGATCAACTCTAATGCACAACTCTATGGCGTTTGCCCACCAATAATGTCTGTACGCATGCGTAAATGTAATTAGCATAATTTCAAGGGAAAGCCTAATTCCCCTAACAAAATAACAGTCACCATCTTCGTCAAGTAAGTTGATGGAGCGGATACAAACTCAGCACATCAGACGATTTTTTCACCTGGTCTCACCCAGACAACACTTTGAGTGCAACATGACGGCTAACATTCCTACGTCATTTTGACAGCTTTTTTCCCCCACTCATTCTCCCGAAAGAGAATTCATTAAGGGGTTTGCCGTGATATAGGAAAAAGCCGAAGGTGAACATTTTTGTCTTCAATAACAAATAAAATTTAAATTTGCACATAGATGAAGGGTATACGTGGTGGGAAAATGACGCACTTTGGTGCCTGATGCAAAACCAGTGTTCTTGACTCGAACCCCGGCTTTGTGATGCAATGGAATGTTGTCAGCAGTTTGCTTTTAGGGAACCACTTCAAAGAACCGATGACTGTAACTGGTCCAGTTTTATAAAATAAAAAAATAAAAAAATATAACAATTTGCTAAGCCGAGGAGCTTGATGCTAAGTAGAATCGTTGAACCAACCAAAGTACCATGGAATTTGTTAGTTGCTTACCATTTTTCGCTTAAACATGATTATAACCTGCTTAGTATGAAAACATTGGCCACAAGCCGGGGCATGATTTATCAACCCCGACCTCAGCTGTTCTTTTGAGAAGTTTTATACGATATCCCACTACCTCTTCATCCCCCATCCCACCCCACCTCCACCCCCACTCACCCCTACCCCATCACCCACCCCCACCACCACCACCACCGCACACGCACACACACCGGGAAATTAAATTTGTAACATCCTAACCTTGCACAAAGAATGTAATCTTGAACCAAACATTACTTCATGAAAAACCAACTTCGCAACTTTAATAGAACTAGACGAATGTGCAACTGTGCATGTTTATCCCACGCAAGCGCAATGATATTAAAAGACAACATTATAAAACCGAGGTTGATGAACCTGGGGCCGTTCATGCGATGATATGGACCCATTTTGACAAGAACGGAATATATAAGGAGAAAAAAACACACACACAACAAAAGCTGCATGGTTTTCTCTTTGTATAGAGAGCAGGTGACATTTTCCAAGCGAGTTTATACCCTAACCTTTCAGACTGCCCCCGTCTCCGTTCGTTTTCACTCTTTCAACAGCGTGTGTTTAATAAAAACGCCGGATCTAGATCTGACGAGAAACTCGCCCACTTTGTTTTTGGGGAAATCCTACAGCGCTAACTGCTCTAGAGTGTTTTATTCCTTCAAGATCTAATGCGTCTTGACGTTTCATCGATGTGGAGGTCATCTGTTATAGTTAAGGACAAGGTTTTTAATAACGACACGTGATTACCAAGAAGGGAAAGGAAATGAATATATATCAATCTGCAAGCTCACTGATTGTTAAATTTGCATATCCCCCAAGAGAAATCTTCAGTCTGAGAAATACAGTTTGAGGCGAGAAAATGACATTTTTTAAGACTCCATAATCACACTTGCTTATTTCTTAAAGCCGCATTTCATCAGAACTAAAAAATGAAACTCCCACTAGTTGGTTAAAAGGTGAGCCCACAAAATGTTATTTTGTGAGCTGGAAAAAGAAACGACTTCGACGGGGGAGGGTGAGAGGAGTAGGCTCGGGCGAGGAGGGTGGGCTCGGGTGAGAGGGGTGGGCTCGGGTGAGACGGGTGGGCTTGGGTGAGAGGAGCGGGCTCTGGTGAGAGGGGTGGGCTCGGGTGAGAGGGGTGGGCTCGGGTGAGAGGGTGGGCTCGGGTGAGAATGGTGGGCTCGAGTGAGAGGGGTGGGCTCGGATGAGAGGGGTGGGCTGGGGTAAGAGGGGTGGTCTCGGGTGAGAGGGGTGGGCTTGGGTGAGAATGGTCGGCTCGGGTGAGAGGGGTGGGCTCGGATGAGAGGGGTGGGCTGGGGTAAGAGGGGTGGTCTCGGGTGAGAGGGGTGGGCTCGGGGTGCTTAAGTTAATTGCAAAACAAACAAAGTATGCAACAGCAGTGGGGTAACCGCTGGGCAGGGCTGAGCGGGAGGCCTCCCCGCTCAAAAACCCTTGCCTCTCCCCAAATGAAAATGTCTGGTTACACCAATGTGCCACAGCAGGTTCGATGGGGTGTGTTAACATCCCCTCATTGACGGTCCACGAGTTCAAATCCATATTTATTTGTCTTCCCAAAAAACATAAACACTAAGCAAAAGTAACATAATCGACAGGCCCTTCGAGGGGCGGGGTTGCTACGGGGAATATGGAAACGAATGTACTATTCTACAAAAGACAATGATGTTATACACCTGGTATGGATAGACATTCATGTTTTCTTCTAATGACGCAATGATCCTTTAAAGGTCAAAGGTTGCACCCGATTCGACAAGCCATCGTCACTTATAAGCGAGGCGTTCAAGTATCATAACGCCCGTAATAATACCCTTCTAAATGACCCGTTCCACCATGATACCATGATAGTATCGTGGCAAGTTTGTAAGCGCAGCGGTCATGCTTGGAGGCTCGCTTATAAGTGACGGTGGATGGCGAATTAGTTTCGCATTGTGGGTAAATAAATTGTTTACATAGTACGCATTTCAGGATGGAGTAAGCATCATAAATTTGATATCCATATCGACGCCTTGTGCGTATGTAAACTACCTCATCAGACATCTTTAAGTCGGTTCTATTTTTTTTTTCGAATAACAGTTTCTTTTGTGACGGAAAAGCGACTTTATGAGATGATATTTTTCACAAATTTCTTTGTGTTTATCAAAGATTGTGTTTCGGCGAAATAGATTCCAGAAATTATGACCGCAGTATAGCCAGGGGAAATCACACTCAGCCGAACCATTAGATACGTGTGTTCAAACAAAACATTTACACGAAGATACTCAGTGAACATGACGCGAGTGTTGCATGTTTTTCTTTAGTCCGAACACCCTCCTTATCGAACCTCATCTCCCAGGCGACTGGAGATAACAAAATCTAGATTCCGCCTCAGGATCGTTCACACCTTTACCCACTCGGCTTGCTCTACTCAATAACATGTTAAACGCGTTTTGTCTCCAGGCTCCCGTGAGAACGACCTCTTTCCAAACGAGATGAAAAACACTGTTAGGCAACCAGAAGAACTTTATCCAAGCCTGGGTAAATTAAAACACGAAAACAACAATTATGCATAAGTAAATGTTCTACAATGAGAAACTCACAGTGCGCAGTCCGTTCGCAAAGTCAAAGCCAGAAAAGCGTCACACTCGGTGCAAACGGGGAAAAATGGATATTTCCGGAAATTGTGTGTTTACATAACCCCCATCAGGCGACTCATTGGCAACGAACTGGTGACGTCAGGTAGTAATTAACATACACGAGGTTAATTAATACGGGCTGACCTTTAAAACAAAGGACACGCTTGCGTGAATAAAACAGTACAACGGACAACACAGACAAAAGGGCAAGATAACACAACGAGGCCAATAGACCTTAATATCATGCTGCAACCATCTTGGTCATGTTCCCTGTATCTAATAACAGTAATATATGCTAATATTCATTGTACAAAAAGGAACCAGACTATTTGCCCTTCCAGCCTCGGTTTGGTTATATTGGTTTGAATGGAAGAAAATCAAGATGGCCGCACCATGATAAAGGTCTATTAAGGGTCTACAAACAATGAAGCATTGTTGGAGAAAATTCATTGAGATCATTCTGAAGTGACGTTAGTGTGAATGTAAAGAGAAGCGTGACGTCAATTACACAAATTACGCATGCGCACAATTTAAAAAAATATATACATATATTTATATATCCGCGTTTTCTTTTCGCTAATCAAATCGTTAATTTAAAGTACGGATAGAAGAACTTGTTTTTTATAAATAGAGAACGTACCAACTGGTGGGTTGCTTCAGAACGAGCGCATTTTCAAAACTTCTAAATGTTGGTGAAGCATTATGGTGGAGCAGCCATGTTGGTACTCTTTCATTCAAATAAATGCAGCCATACCGAGGCTGGTATGCAAAAGTAGCCTCTTTGTTGAACTGAATGTCACTATTCTCCAGTGTATAACTTTAAAGATGGCGTCAGCGTGGCGAAGCACCGCCAGTAGCTACATTAGGGCATACTTAATGGAATTACTTCATTTTCTATTCAAGGAAGATCATCCACCGACCGTCTACCCGCTGGTCTAGTCTACTACAAACATATTGAGTATGGGGGGCCTTAAGGTATTCGGGGCAATTAGGGGCAAAGATAAATAAACTCAAAGTCTTTATAATTGTATGTTATTTTCTCAAAATATTTACATTGTTAGAGAATGGAGGAAGTCCTAAACGGTTGAAGGCGGAATAACAGATTGATATTCATCAAATTTTTTTGCATTAGCATCAGTCTGGAAAGCTTACCGATTATGAAGTTCATACCAGTACTAATTCCCATAAAAATATTCCTGTCTGGAATACTGTCAAAGTCGAGAAAACGGAATTTGAAGATCACCCGATTTTTTATTACGAGGACATTATTTTTATATGCTGGGAAAAAAAGGTGTACACGTTTTTTTTCCGGCACTATTTTCTCCTGACTCTGACAACGGATTGAGCCCAAATTTTCACAGGTTTATTAAAAGAACTCTTTCAGCTTTTACCAATCCTATATTTTACCTTTCGTGGTAATAAACAGCGGGTGACGGTCAAACTTATCGCTACAGAATTGTCAGTTAACTATAAATATCAGCCATGTTATATTAACAACATCTTTCTTCAGTGTATGACACTCACTTTTTGTTTTCCATAACAAGGGAGTGTTTTAAACAGGGAAAATAATTGCAGTTGACGTTTCCTTTTCGATTTATTATTTGTGTCCTCATGCTCATGAATCTCTTCATTACCAGCGCCGCGCAATCTGCTTCCCCAGATCCATTGTCCAAAGGATATCAGACTTTTGGTGCCCCATTTAAAGCCCCGGTTCAACACGAGTAAACTGACTGCAAATGCTTCAATTCTTTTGCACAAATCAAGATATCTGTAATAAAACCAACCTGTGAAAATGTCAGCTTATTTCGTTGTTTCATTTGTGAGAAAACGGTTTAAAGTGCATGCAGCATATTTTGTGTGCGCATTCCTATAGGCAGAGTTTTCGTCTCACTGAGACGAAAACTAATTTCGGATCTTATTTCATATATTATTTAAAAACATTTAACACTTCAGGCGGAAATATTTCAGGGAAAGTTTTCTACCATCATTATCTTTATATCGTTAAAAGTGCATGCAGCATATTTTGTGTGCGCATTCCTATAGGCAGAGTTTTCGTCTCACTGAGACGAAAACTAATTTCGGATCTTATTTCATTTATTATTTAAAAACGATAACACTTCAGGGAAAAATATTTCAGGGAAAGTTTTCTACCATCATTATCTTTATACCATGTAAGGTACATGTAAATCTGTGAACATTTACGTTTTTCTTCTTACCAATGTTGAGCTGGGTGCTTTAATCCTATTAAGCCTCAAGTCGTACTTTGAAAGTTCACCTCATTTCGGGGCGATTATCCCACTCATCAATATCCGAATTATTTGAACACATTAACTATTGTGAGGTATGTGTGACTGATGGTGTCATTAATAATATATACAAAAATGACATCCATCATTTTTTATTAACAGGACGCTGTAAAGGACAATGAACTTCTCGGGGATATACAAGCCAAGTAAACCCTTTAGAAAGCTACGGTAGCTTTCTGCCCTTCTGGGTCAAAATTAATAATGATGCAATTTCCAGTCGAGTAGTTTTTTTTTCACGTGTGTGCCCATCAACTACTTAACGGTTGCTCCGCGCTGGAGGACACGCTAAGTAAATTCCTCGTAAGCAGTTTCCTGGACAATTAAACCGAGCTGTAATTGCTCGGTGGACGACAGGTGGATTGTTACGTGGTAGTAAAACTGTCTGCACTGGCGCCCTTTGCGAAAACACGGCTTTCTGGCTTGCAGCTCCGCGGCTGCCTGGTTGAAGCCATACAGTGAAAGCGCACAGTTTTAAATTAACTGACGAGGCCCAAGCCGTGGTTCTGAAAAGGCCCTAAATCAAATTTATCCAAACCAAGTAGTACCGTAGTAATGTGTCCACCATCAAAATGGTGGACACATTACAAGCCATTTTGAGATGGTGGACACATTACAGGACATTATTAAATTTTGGGCTGGGTAAATTTGTCTGTATACACCCAAACCAAACAATGCCCTCCTGTAACGTCCGCCATATATACCTCAAAAAGACCAGTTTGTGGACAGCTACACATGTTTGCGCCCCAAACACACGAACTGAATGTAAAAACAAAACTATTGACCTTTTTCCCGTTTCATTTAGAACTTCAAGTATTGTAACTCTATGAGGCTTTGTCACACAAACGGCAATTCAGAAGCAGCCAGTTCCAGGCAATCTCTAGAAGAAGACAAAAAAAAGTCCACTCACAAACAATATTCTCTCTGAGACAGCAAAATACTGTTTAAAAAATAAATACCACTTGTTACACTGAAGGGTTTATTTTGAATGCAGCGGCCTCGGTTGCCGGCCTCGTCAGAGTTGCCTGTAAACCAAATGGCCCACGCAGGACACGGGTCTTTGATACTAAAGAGAAATATTTTTTTGCGATCTTCCTTCTTTATTCGCAATTATTTTATTTTGCATCTAAAATGTATTTGGAGCTGTGAGTATGAACAACAAATAAAGTTGTTTCCATGTAAATTTGCCTCAATGTGCCTTCAGTTAGCGTGACTATAATGTTACAGGAACACATTCCCCTTCAAATCTCTTAAGATGTTGCTGTTTGGAATTGCTCCTTATCCTTTTTTAAGAGTTGTTCATGCAATAAAACATCTACAGTGTGTTGTAATTAGTGAGTAGTGAATAAAAAAAACCCCATATATTTGCCTCTCGGAATTACAACCAGCGGAACCACACTCTACATAGAAATATCCGGTCCGCCGATTTGTGGAGTCAAACATTTGGCGCTACAAAAAGCCGGACCGTGTTCTGTCAGGAAATTTAACCAAAACCACACAATCTCAAGGGATATTTATGTGAATCATTATATTCTATTTTAAAAAGTATCTTTCCAACCATATTAATTTCATAACAAACGCTTTTTTATAGCCCCAAAAGCGCCCAATCCGAAGGCAATGTGACCCATTATTAAGACGGGCATTGTTTTAATCAAAAGAAAATGCTTAATGATATTAGGGTCATGCCACACGAGGCAATCTACAGGCAACCAGCTCAGCCGGCAATCTCCAAGAAGAAAAGGCGTTCACATTTCAATTTTCACCTGATTTTCTTGAGGTTTGTAAGAGCATTGTTAGAAAACTAACTCCTGCGCCACTCAAGTGTTCCTTTTGCAAGCAGTGCAGTAGGTTGCCTCCAAGTTGCCAGTAAAAATTGCCCTGTGTGACAAAGCCTTTAATAGACTTCGGAATGTCAGTCTATATTTTGCCGTACTGATTAGACCGGGAATCTAAATGGATCACAGGGTTATTTTTGGAAAATATTTTCAACTCAGACAAATAGCATCATCCCATTTACTTCATTAACAGCAAACAAAGCCCCAATTAAGCAAATGGAATGCGTAGAGAGACGATGAGCCACTCACTGGCAATAGATTCATCAGGCAGTCCAGACGAGGTCAAATCATGGCAGACTTTACCATCCCCACTGCACGTCCCCTAATTCCAGCAGTAGATTTGGGGGCCGTGCTGGTGTATTGACCAAAACAATCAAGTGGCGAGAGGGCTTTGGGAACCGGGGATTTAATGGGTTCATCAATATTTACACTCTGAGTAAACTCGGACTAGATTTCAATCTCCTCAAGACCTCATACGTAAGTTCCAGTTTTAGGCTTCTAAAAGGAAGTATTCTATGACCAAGCCGAGATTGGAAATGCTTGTAATCCATGACCCACGTTCAGGGCTCAACCGCACGTAAAAGCGGCTTTGGCACAGAGTAGCACAAAAACAATTTGGCTTACCAGAATAAGGTCACCAGCCAAGATACCATTCCATACGTGCCCATCTGTTGCTGGTTCCCTGCTATTGTTTGCTTAGCAGTAACTTGTCAGGAAAAACAACTCTGATTCAGCATACGAAATTGGGGCCTTAGTTAATACGCTTCATGCGCATGCCGGCATTGGTCGCACGCCGAGTTTTGCGGCTCCAAAACCGCCATACCGTTGTGTATGACCAAACCTCATTTCAACATTATGTAAACACGTCTGACGAAACGAAGTCTTGTCTTCAAACTGTATGTGTGAAAAGCAAATCTCGTACCCAACTTCTCGAGTAAACAAACTTACTCAATGCACTCACAAATGCATTTCAAAAACGCAAACCATTTTTTTAACTACTTTTGCTTTAACGGGAAAGACGCCCAAAACGTATCAGTGTGCATCGTCATTTTTAGGGTCCCTGGATCGGGCCCCGGTCCTAGCGCCGTTATACAAACTTTGCGTTGCGCACTCTCCCTATGTGAGGATTTCCGCCCCCTTTTCCCCCAAACACTGGATCCACCCCTTTACAATAAAAAAATATATATTTCCCGTCCTTCAGTGGCTCAACCAGAGGGGGCAGGGGGCTGGACCTCCCCCGGCCGCTCGGAACCCTCTCCCCCCCCAAAAAAAAAAAAAAAAAAAAATAAAAATAAAAATAAATAAAATAAATAACTGAATAAAATAAAATTTACTATTGAATGGTTTGATACATTGAATAGCCCCCAAATTTGTCTTTGCCCCCACTTGCCCACCACCACATGAAAATGTCACGCCACTGCTAGCACTCTTCATAAAATGATCGTGAACTTATGTTGGAAACATTTGACGACCCCTAAAACAGATATTATTTATAGTTGAGTTTCACCACAAGCTTCTGTCGGCATCAATATTGCAAAATCTTGAAAGAAGTTAAAAAAAAAAACATCGTTTTTAAAACGAGAGATATTACAGGGAAAGCCGGACCTAATTTCACAAAGTTGCTTAAGTACAAAAAGTAGCTATAAGCACAACAAAATTATGTTTGCCAGAGTTAGGCTTATCAGCCAAAATACCATGCCACATGTACCATTGGTGACTGGCATCTTGCTAATTTCTGCTAAGCAGAAATTTTCTGCTTAAGCAGCTCTATGAAATGGGGCCCAGATCGTCAGCATTTGCCCAGCCTGTGAGAGGAACAACTCAGGCCAAACCACACTCTCCTGTTTCGTTCTGTATTGAGTAGTTATGCGAATAAGCAGAAGTATTTGGCTCTAGTTTTTGTCAACGTTTCGACTGGTGCGCTCTGGCCATCGTCAGGAGACTCATAACTGACGACACTAGAGCAGACTAGTCGAAACGTCGAGAATATAAACCAACGGCTCTTTTGCAAGCAAACATCTACAGAGATTTCACACTTGGTGTACAAAAAATACCCAATATGTTACTTCACCATGCAAAGCCTCAAGAAACATATTTCGATTTAATTGAATAAAAAATAATAATACAATGCTATTCAAAATTGTCTATTTACCCTTTTGGACAAAATGACAATAAACCGTCAGCCTTAACTTGATTGCCTAAAATGTATACATTTATTTCGAACGCAATGATAAAAAGACAAAGATTATTTAAACATAGAAAGCGCTTGGTATTTTTCTTTTCTTTTTTCTTTTTATACAACTGAACTATTTCCTCATATTCTACTACCGCAAAATGAAATAAATATAACTACTTTATAATTACACTACGAAACGTGAAAACACATCTTGTGAGATGTATCATAAAAATTACACTCTACAAAACTCCCAGGTCACAATTGACCCGGATTCCAGATCCCGTGTGGGGGCTTGACCCATTACTGGGTCAGGCTGACCCCGCATCTGTGTCGAACTGACCCGAAACTGTGTCAAAATGAGATGGAATCAGATTCTAAATCCCATTGTTAACCACCTTCCGGGTCAGCCTGACCCAGAACTGGGTCAGCCCCCATGTGACCCTACATCCGGGTCGATTCTGACCCGGCAGTTTTAAGAGTGTATCCAACCGTACTACTTTGAAACTATTTCAGAAAAAAATCGACGAATTCTTTTACCCTTGTGTCAAATTTGTAGCCTGTTTTTCGTTGCCACATAGAACATTTCACCTTGTTTACAACAACAACAACAACAACAAACAACAACAAAGGAGACCTTGTACAATCCAGGGCATTTCGTGGCAGGCAAGAAACTACACTGGTTATATGAGAAATTTCACATTTTGTAGCATAATTACCACATCAAATCAAGAAGTGTCAAAATATCAGCTGAACAAGTTTCGAGATATACCCCCTTTTTCATATTAACAATTGATAAAAACAGAATCATGCAATCTCCATAAACTGTAGGAATTGGTGGGGGGTTGCCTTGAGCTGTGTACAAGTTGTGCCTGTAGCAAGTCTAGGCTCTGTGTCTGATTGGTGAACATGACTTTTACATCAGAGAGATAGGACCACGGAGGAGTTTGAACCTCCCGGGCATTAAAAATAGAGATCGGGGGCGCACGAACCCTCTTTGTAGGTTGTGCAATGCCGCATTTTACGCTGGTAAATTGCAGCTCGTTTGCGCCCTGCGTTGAAGAATGCTGTGGCATATATTCGCTGCAAGATTGTCCTCAATAATGGAGTAAAATATTTCAAATCAAATGAGACGTCTACGCATGCGCAGTCCTTTCTCTATGGTTACATGGTCACAAATCAAACTAATTTTAGTGCGTTGCCGACTGGTTCAACGAAAGATCAATGAACAAGCTCCAACACGTAAATGAAACCAGGAAAAAATACTTTCCAAATTGCTCGCTATCTCGACAGTATTTCGGACGGATATGCTTGTCCGGAAGATTGCACTGGGCTCGATTTCACAAAGAGCCACGATTGTTCTTCACTGCGAATCACTCTTAGTTGCTGAGCAAAGTGTGATGTCACAATGCAAGTTACTATGGTAATACTTACAATTCATCTTAAGATGAATCTTGACGCTTTGTGAACTCGACCCCCTGGTCCTAATTTCATGGCTCTGCCTACCACGAAATTCAGCGCGTATACGGCCCAAAGAATTACATGCTTTATTGGGCGCCATAAGAGCAGAATTCCGCGGTAAACAGAGCCAGGAAATTTGACCCATGTATTGACTTAATAATCGATGAGCTTTCAGAGTAAAACCAATCAATTATTTTGTTCGATAACTGCATACTAATCATATGTTTGATTTGAATAAGACAAAAAACTTGTTAACATTTTGGTTATTTTTTAAATAACTGCACTCAAATAGCTGTTTATAATTTCTCTTACATTATGCGTGGGAAGAGGGCAGTCCCGTTTTGATATCTCATGTAATATCTAAACAACCTTGGTGATCCTAACGAAATTGCAATTAAAAAAATATATAAAGATCTTATCTTAAAGGTGATTCTGCGAGAGCAAGGGAAAACTGCTCCAAATATCTTATCATTAATAATAATATAATGGATCTTAAAGCTATAAAGACAAATAATATGTTACTATAGCAAGTTGCGATATAGTACTACGGTAAATTTGTCTTGAAGATAAGAATATTTAAACTAGCTTTTTTTTCAGGCCAGCATAACAACCACTCGTGCAAACATTCCCATGAATTCAGTACAAGCATATCCGTATTTATGTTTCCAAGTTAACTCTTCCACGAAGTAATAGTGTCAGCAGCATGTTTATGCTAAAATGTTTAAGTTTGGCATCTTTACGATTGGTTGTTCACGTCTTTGCTGTTGATGGTTTTATTGATAACTTTTCACTGGCCAAAATTTCAGATTAGCGAAACATTTCAAAGTCAGTGATGAGTGGGGGATTTTCACGGAAAATACAAAACAGAATACTATGGGAATGGTTACATGCATGAATGAAGTTAACCTCAGTGAAAGTTGTTGACGACCCTGAAGTAGGACTTTGCATTATTTTGGACTTCAAGAATGATATGTTTTTTATATAAATTAAAATACATTCGTACTTCGGTTCTCTTTCCAATTTCCGAACCATCCCTTGTTATTATTACTGCAGCCAGTGAATTAAGGAAGTTTTCCAGCTTTCAAATTCGTTTTTAGTGAATGTTCAAGTTGCATGTTTTTTTGTTTTTTTTTTTTTTTGGGGGGGGGGGGTTTGTGTCTGTTTGACGCGTCGTTTGTATTAAATTCATAGCATTTTATTATAATTTAAAGCACGTTGAATTACCAGTTCGACAATATTGAACTGTTTTCTTGATAAATTTGTCATATTAATGTCATTTTCTATCTGACATTTTGTTTTTAAAGTATGCTACATTCTTCTCGATTGATGTTGCTGCCCACAATACGGGAATAGACAACCTGACGCCATACGGCACAAAAGGGACGGCGACTCCATCAGCATAAAAGGTGATATTGATATTTATGAGTACATATATCCGGTTACTGGTATGAAATTTGTAGTGAATGGCGTGGCAGGCTGTTTTTCCTGCTCAGGTAATGTTATACCCCGTGCCCGTGGGTATGAATTGCAAAGACTCATCGTTACATCACGGCAAGCGATACACAGTTGCCATTGTGAATATCACCATTGTCAAAATTTTTTACTTATAAACAAGTAATATGATCTTTTAAAAAAAAAACCAACAACAAAAACGGAAAAACGAAAATGAAGAGTTGTAGACTACAAGTTTCTTTTCAGGCGTAACAATGCGGGGAAAAGACACCGAAGTGTGTTGAGATGCCGTCGAGAATTGAAAACACGCCGACACAAAGAGTTGTTGACCCGGTCCTGTGTGCAAAACATCACTATTAATCCCGGACGACCAAAATGTAAACAAGCACAAACATTTCTACGCAATTTGCTGAATCATAATAATGTATGAGAAGATGTCCGTTTCTTAACATTCGTCCTTGATATTTCACTCACGAATAATCTGACTGAACAATAAAGTAAACAACAGTTTAAATAGTTAATTAGTATTGCACAATATACATTTATTTTGTTGCGTTCGCAAATGCAAAGTCATGGGGGTATTTACAAAATTTTACTTTTTGTAATGCAATCACACGTTGTTTGATATACGCACGGTTTAACAACTAATCTCAGATAATTCCCTCGTTTTGTGTGTGCGCAATGTGTGTGCATTTGGGCTGTGTGCAATTTGCAAATGGCGCGTTGATTAAACAGTGTGGTTATGGGGAAAAGATTCATCCTGTCCAGGCAGCCATGGCAACATCGCGGCACCAACTGATGAATTTGTCCTCATTTGGGGCAGAGCCTCTAAATACGCTGTGTGTTACGTTACATAAGGAGAAGTCGGTCAACGAACTATAACTGCATATTATTTACAGCTGCATGGTTAAAAAAAAAGGAATCTGCTACAAGCATGAATCACTGTGATGACAAATGATTTGTTTACCACGGCGGTATCATGACGCTGGGAAACCAGTGTTGAACAGCGTTATACCTGATGGTTGGCAGTTAAAATAATGGCGGCTCCATGTCTCCTTGAGAAACAGACCGATGGTAAATATTCTAGGACTGCAAAAAATCACTTTCCTGAGCTTTCTTGCGTTTCTTGAAAACAAGAAAAAAATATTGCTGCATTTTTCACTCCATGGTCCTAATAACATTGACCCAACAACGCTGTGTGAGGCGGGACCGAGGGAGTCGTCGTGCACTATCTCGGCCGGACGATCCGCCCGTTACTGCCGTTGTCGTATCTGTCATTGTCCGAGTCAAGGTCGCTGTCCAGCCCGGGGCTCGGCGGTGACGGGGCACGGGGACGCATGTCCTCCTCACTACTCCACTCGTCGCCCTGACTGAGGCTTCGCGTTGACGTGACGCTTGGACGAGCCCGACCCTTACTGCTTTTGGGTCTTTGGTTTGACCTGGAGCTGGAGTCGGAGTCGCGCTTATACCCCGGCGTCGACCTGACGTTATTCCCATCTCGCGGGGAAGTACTGTTCGTCTTAAAGACGTCGTTGTCTTCATATGGCGCTGGCACGCTATTGTGGATTTCGGTAATTTCACTCGGCAAAGGTCTCCTGCGTCCGTGGGAACTCTTTGGCCGCACCAATTTGTTCCGTTCGTCATTCTTCTGGACTAAAGAAGTGTTAAATGCAGGCGAGGGGACGTGGCTTCCTCCGGATGCAGTGCGCCGGAGTGGCGTTTTGGCGGCGTCCAGCTGCTTCGGCCGGCTTTGAGGATTTTCGACTATAAGTTCAGATAGAGGTGGCAACGTTCCATCTCGTCGACCCTGATGTTGTTGACGGCCCGTGACGGTGTGATTACCCGACTCTCGGGGCGACTGCAGACTCGGCATGGTCCCCGCACCACTGTTAACATCCACATTCGACGGCAGAGTCCCGCTCCTCAGAACCCCTTTGTACTGACACCCATCAGAGTTTGCCCGGCTGCGGTACTCGTCTCCACCTGGTCTGTTCTTAGGAGGCGAGATGACGCTGACCGGGGGCGAGCCACTGCTCTTGCCTATTGCGGGTAAGGGGTTGAACGCTCGTGATGACAACAAGTCCGCATCCTGCTTGACGGCAGTTTTCCGTGTCACAGTAGTCTGCTGAAGGTGCACTATGTCCAGTAGTTCCTTCACGCTTGTAGGGGATGGCCGTTTGGCCGTGTTGGCAGCCCTGTGGTCGTTCTCCTGCTTCTCTCCCATCATTGAAATTAGTCTTTAAAAAAACACGCCAGAGGGAACCCAATCTGTTGATAGCTCACGCTGTTCCTGACATCCACTACCTCTCTCAGCCGGTATCACCACTGAGTCCAGTATGCTGTTTGCACAATCCTTGATCCGCGAACGAAATGCCTGGTACGCAAAGGGTATACCTTGCAACAACCGTGGAACTCTCCATTCTTACGGAGGGGGATGTTGAAGTACGTCACCGATGCGCCGTGCGTCTATTTTTTTTCTCCTTCTTCTCCCTCTCTGAAGTATTACGCTGCGTAGGAACAAAGGCATTTCGATCCCTCACTTGTGACGGCAGCAATCATTAAGTGCCACCCCCGCTCGAATTCCCGTCGCCTGCTGGGATGCAGCGGGTAATAATTATGTTTTCTACCAATTGTTGAAGGCCTTATGAAAAATAATTCTGCGTGGTTGTTACGGGGATGTGGTGATACACAACAAAATTATACATCGTAGAATTAACACGCAGTTTTCATCATTTTTTGTTCACTTCATTTTGAAGGAACGCAGAGGGTTCAACCTGCACGAGTTGTTCGTAGTTAATTCTATTTAATGTCACAACAATTTGTTAATTCAGCAACATTGTTACACGTACGTAAACATCAACAAATAATACTTGGGAATGTGAAGGGAATGACCGTCGGGCAATCCACAGGCTGAAAAGAGTCCGATTTCCGAAAATGTTAGCATTTTGTTTTTACAATTAAGCAGTTTCTGCAGCAGTACATGGTGTTTTTCATTGATAAAAGTGAAGACTCGCTTGTAATATTCTTCAAGCCTTACACTATTTAATAAGTAATAAGTCATTATGGGATAAGGGCAATGCACATCTCATCCCCAACAGAGACGAGACCATTTGCAAAGTGTTTTACGAAGATTTTGTCCAACCAGATATTCATGAAAGTCTTGTCTCTCAGGAAAATGTCATCCTCTCTGAAATTCAGTCGTGCTGAGGAATGATTAATAATTGGATAGGATTGGTAAAAGCTGATAGTGCAGTGTTCTTACTTTGTGTGATTCAACATATACACGAAGAAAAAAAAAACTGTGAAGATTTGGCCTCAATCCGTCGTCCGAGTCAAACAGTGGAAAACCGTGCACGCTTTTCAGTATGTTAACACATTGTCCCTAACTTCGATTGTTACAACCGAAATTGAAATCGGGGTCCTCAAATTCCTTTTTCTCGACTTTGACAGTATTTCAGATACAGATATTTCGATGGAAGATTGGTACTGGTGGGGACTTAAAATCAGTAAGCTTTCAGAATGATACTAATTTTAAAAAAATTGGATGAACACCAATCCTGTATTCTATCTTTAAAGCCCCAGCTCAACATTGCTTCCATTCTTTGCACAGATCAAGATATTTGTAATAAAACCAACCTGTGAAAATGTCGGCTCATTTCGTTGTTTCCTTTGCGAGAAAAATTTGTAAAAATGCGTTCAGCATTTTTGCACGCATTCCTATAGGCAGAGTTTTCGTCTCACGAGACGAAAACTAATTTTGGATCTTATTTCATTTATTATTTTGAAAAACGATATTACTTCAGGCAGAAATATTTCAAGGAAAGTTTTCTACCATCATTATCTTCATATATACCATGTAAGGTATCTGTAAATCCGTGAACATTTATGTTTTTCTTGTTGCCAATGTTGACCTGGGGCTTTCAGGTGTATTACGTGCCGTTGGTTATTAAGACCTAATTAATCTCCATCTTTTGGTTTGCAGTAAACACAATTATTTCAAGGCCCTCCCACAGAATACTGCACTTACGGCACCCTGTAAAGTGCCGGATTCTTTGGGCCGTTAGCACAGAATTCCGCCGTAGGCAGAACCATGAAAATGGACCATGCATAACAATTATTAATTCTTTTTTTTATTTATTATTATTCTTTTTTTTTCCACAGGACTCGAAAGCACTGAGTATACAGTGCTTATCACACATCGGTGTAAGGCAAATTGAAATTTACATTCATGCAAATATTAACATCTATCTAATTATTTATTCACAACGCAAACATTGCTTTCGTCAGCAAGGCGATCATGTTTTAATGAGGGAGAAGAAGAAAATGTTTTCAATTCGGTGGCCACATTGGTGAAAAACGCTTTACAGGGATTTTGTGTACAATCAGATCCGGTTTATTCCGATTGCAGCAACTGAATTGATAAGCAACATTGATTCGTGGGTTCTTCAAAATGGTATTTCATCGACTTGGCCAGTATTTCAGGCGGGAATGTTTCTCTGCACGAGTGGTAATGGTATATATGAACTTTATAACCATTTTTGTTCACCGGTATTCTTGTTAATAACCGGGGGAGTGGCGTGACTAGTCATTTTCATGGGGGGGGGTGGCAAATACATAATTTGTAGGGGCCTGTTGCTGTATCGAATCATTCATTTGCGCATTTTTTGGTCTCATTTGGGGGAGGGGTAAGAGAGGGAAGGGTTCGGGGGGGGGGCTCCTGTCCCACTGGCCCTGGTTTATATTATAAGCCACTGGGGTCATGTTAATACAGCTCCGAATGTCTCCCTCATGCATCTGTTGAAGTCTGTCCTAGATCAAGATTAATCATCCAGACAGTATGACTAATCTATGTTTGCTTTTCATGTTTTTATATAAACGAGTGGACACGGGTGGAGGACAGACGCGTCACCGTTCCTCCGCCGTTGCTTAAAGACCGTGCCTCGCTCATAAATCTTAGCGACGGGAGACTCTACCCACGAAAGCCATTGACAAATCACGCTCGCCAAAGTGACCCGATAGTCTGTACATTAAATATATATATATATATATAAAAACGAGGTAAACCATCTTAAACAAACACCGGCTTCCATCTGAGCCAGTTTGATTATTAAAATAATGTATTAGTGCACTCTCAGTAATGGGTCGTATGGCACTGGCAGACCGTTGGATTATTGGCTGGTGGCGGTTTAAAAAAATGGGTTGCGGTATAGTGCCGTTAAAAATCCATATAGAATATGAAACTCCAATGTTCTGTGTGGCTCGTAAGTGATTAAAAAAGTGGAGAGCCTTACGAAACACCCTTGATATGAAATGAACTATATCAAAGCAAGGTTTGAACATCTGTTCGACGGAACTGTTTGTATACTAGGTCGTTAAAGCATGCCGTAGAACAACAACGAGGTCTTTGGCGGTTGTAAACTATTTCAAATGACTGGCATCCGAATGGTGTTGTGTTCCATCTACGCATAGACAAAATTGATGTCAGGATGACGAACACCACACTCATCACCGTCGTAGTCATCCTCTTCGTCATCATTACTGTCCCTGTAACTTTTGTTTACAGCTTGTTAGTCATTTTCTTCTGACTTATTTTCTTCGGCTATATTCTTTTGATTGTTTGTTTGTTTGCTTGTTTGTTTGTGTAAAGTTAAAATGACGCAAGCAATGGTCGCTGGCGCTTTCACACTGCACGGTCATCCGTCTTACGTACCGGTACCAGGTGGATTGTTGTCTTATATCGACTACACGCAAAGGCACAGCGTGCGGTATACTGTGAACACAATATAGGCCTCTCCCTCTCTCTCTCTCTCTCCGCGGGTTTATGATATGAATTATATAAATTATTACGAAGGTCATCTTGGCCATCGTGCGTAATTACACAGCCCGGGAACCATGGATACGTAGCGAGTGTCGTTGTAAACATACTTAACCATTAATGAATGTGATAGAGTATCAAATTCTACTTTGAAAATCATGCAGTTGTTCAGGATGACGGGCTGTTCCAGTTTGCACGCAGCGAGGACAAACTCACCAACCTTAATTCTACCCCGTTCCTGAAACAAGTTCCCCTACAAATTTCGTTACTTTATTGGGCAAGTTTGACTTCATGAGAAGAAAGAGCTAAATGGAGCATTTTCTCACCACTTCCCGTCACTGAAGCCAATATTGTGAGATATTGTGTTCGCTTCTTTTCCCTCGCGTGGCCCTTTGGCTTGTTGTGTGTATCGCTCCACCATGTTATTTTGCAGGAGCACCTAAAATCATGAACGCTTGAAAGTAAAATATAGGATTGGTAAACCTGATAGTGCAGTGTTCTTACTTTATGTTGGTCAGTTTAAAATACATGAAAAGACAAATCTGTGAACATTTGGGATCAATCCGTCGTCCGAGTCAGGAGAAACTTATAGCGAAAAACCGTGCACACTTTTCAGCATGTGAACACATTGTCATTCGATTTGTTACAACCGAAATTAAAATCCGGTCTTCACACTTTATTTTCTCGACATTGACAGTAATCCAGATATAAATATTTTATGGAAGATTGGTAGTGGTATGAACTTCATAATCAGTCAGCTTTCAGACTCGGATACTAATAACAAAACAAGTTTGACGAATACCAATCCTGTGTTCAACACACGAAGGGCAGTCAGAAGTACAAGGGAGAGTAAAGATTTTTAGACTTGACCGAGAGGAAGGTGTTTTCATTTAATTAAAGTCTCAGAACGGTACACCCTTGAAAGAAATTGAGTCGCCGAAATAACCCCCATTTGGTTTTCTCAACGTTTGGACGGCGGACAACTGCTCACGTCGCCATGATGACGTCAGCTCCTACCGGGACTAAAAGCGAGTCAACATTTTTTAGTCAATAATTTGAATAACATTCGATGAGTTTGTATTACATGTCCTGGCGATTTGATTAACGGCGACCGAGCACCGAAGCGCAAATCACAATTAAATTTGGGCCTGTTTAATAAAGTCTCAATATTTTCAGGCCTCTTCCAGATTGATTTATTTTTGTTGGCAGACATTTTGGTTGGTCGAGACCTATAACTATGGCAGCGTCCGAATCGAGCGACTTTCGGCTACGGCTGTGGCTGATGGCAGCAGCGACAGCGTTAAAGTTGAAGGATGGGCCTTTTTTCCAGCGAGCTAGCCATAAAAACCTCCGAAGCCATTTGATGATAGCCAAACAAAATCCCGCAGTGGTAGAAATCATACATTTATATAAAAAATATATTTTTTAAATCAGTCTGAAATCTTGATGATTACGAAGTTCATACCAGTACAGATCTTCCATAGAAATATTTATATCTGAAATACTGTCAATTATGTGAAGAATAGAATTTGAAGGCCCTGGTTTTAATTTCGATTGTAACAATCGAAATTAAGGACGATGTGCAGACTAGGACGACGGATTCAGCCCAAATTTTCACAGGTTTGTTTTTTTCATATATTGAATCACACAAAGTAAAAAAAAAAAAAAACACTGCACTATCAGCTTTTACCAATCCTATATTTTACCTCGAAACTTGCCGCATGTCTTCGAGCACAATACACGACAGACATTACACTCTAGTTCATTTTATTTTATTCCATTTGTATTGTTACCGGTAGATGGGAATGCAGTTAAGTGCATTTTCCCAAGGGACTACAGTCCTCTACGAACAATCATTATTATGTGCCTTTTTGACCTTTTTTTTTTTAGAGCAATATATTGCAGCTGATTTTTGATTGCCGTGTAATATATTGCTGTTCCATTCTTCTGGCGGTGATATCCCCCAAACCATGAGGCCCAATTATGTCACGAAATTTAATGATAAATTATATCCATGTCAGTTTATTTAGCCTGATATGTCTCCATTCTTCTAATCTTATCTGGGAACCTCATTATCAGAGGAACTAGAAAGACCATCAAATCTAAACACCCGCGCGGTGTCTTGTGAGGCCAACAAAGAAGAGAGACACGCTCAGTGGTTGTCAGTACATTCCGTCACCATACCAAAGCCGTTGCTGTGATGCACTCCTTTCCAGAAACAAGCGACCCCCATCGCCAATAACAATGGACAAGTGCATGAAGGGCTCTGTGTATTGGACTCTATTGGTCTTTATTGCCGGCTGTGTGTATAGAACTATTAGGTAAACATATAGCTTAAAGACTCTTTGCGAGACCTTTTTTATAAAGCGAGTAAATTGTGTTTACTCGCGATATCCCTTTTTGGCGGTTGTAAAAGCTTCTCATTTTTTTGACGGGGGACCTATTTCACTGGCCCCGTTGAAAGGAAATTAATTACGGGGTTTGTGAAGGTTAAATTGGTTATTTTTTTGTCAGTATTCGGGGTCAAGTATTTGACCTCAATGTATAATATATATCTATTTGAGGTGGGTCGCTCATAATATGATATGAGATGTGACTTATTATGCATATTACGCTGTTACATGTTGCCAGGTTTCGCGGATTGTAATGACATGACCGCAATCATTGCACTATAAGGTGGCTTGTGGGGAAGTTAAAATCCAGGTGTCCAGCGTGGACAGCAAAAAAGATGTGTGGTATAATGACACTTATCGTTGGTTTGGAGGAACAGTGGTTATGTAGGACACGTCAACGATTTTCAGGGGCGTGACTAGACATTTTCGTTGGGGGGGGATACGGTAGACTGGGGAAAAATAATTTGGGGGATTTATATTTTACCGAGAGAAACCATATACAGGCAGTGCAAGCCTGGCCTACAAACTAATAATTATAACCAGCATTGTTAACCATACTGTTACCATATTTTTCAAACAGTCTTAATTAGTTTACATGTTATGCACAAAATAATGTTTTAATTGCCAAAAACAACAAAAACCTTAAACTTAATATTTTTCTTCGATCTCTAATAGGGGCAGAGTCCGAGGGGCGCAAGGGTTCTGAGAGGGGGTGGGGGCAGTGGCGTAACCAGGGGGGGGGGGATCAAATCGTGATCAATTCAACGCTAGTTAGCAGGTAATGTTTTGTCAATACAAAACCCAAAGCAACAGTTTCCAAATTTTGATTCTCGACCTCTCCAAATTTGTAAATCATTAATATAAACACAATGTCGTATGATAAAGTCGCTTAATATTTTGTTTCATCACCATGTAGATCTCCAATCGGAGGTTACTGCTTTTTCAAACAATTTATTAAAGTTTTGCCCTGCATTGATATTTAAAAATAATTCACCAGTGAGGTGCAAAACTTAACGAACTTTTAGAAATTAAACGGTAATAATAATACTGGAGTCTTGTACAGCACACGCATCTACCAACAATTAGGTACTACAGGTACTTATTATATTATTTTTAAGACAGGATTTTGAAGTTTTTGAATTATGAGAGCCATTTATGTAGCACCTTATACGGGTTTACAAGGTGCTGCGGCGCATTCAGCAGCCACTGCCAGAAACACTATGGCAAACCCATTCTCGTGCGAAACGTGTAACTGGTTTTTTTTACGTGCAGTTTTCTAAGCATTTAAGTCTTGTAATGCATCAGTGGATTTGTCTTTAGTGTTTCAAATGAAACACCCTAAACCTTCGTTAAAATGCACTACCAGATTTCTCCCCCTCCCTCTCAAAGTATAGTCAATTAAGGAGACTGTACTAAAGCTGCATGCCTTCTTCAAACACGGGCCCGGGTTCGAGTCCAAACTCAACAGAACATTGCAGATCAAGTTTTCGGGACAAACATTAAAGGGTTTCCCCGAATCTGATGTTGATCCTCCCCCCCCCCCCAATCCAAACATCCAAACACTTCTTTCCTCCTCCTGTCCTTCAGCCAAGGTTTGTCTTCAGGCAGAAGCTAACATTGCTAGAGGCACTTCAAAGAATTCATCGATTTTTTGTTTGTCATTCCCCCCAAAGAATTGACACTATAAAATGCAGAACGCCGAGGCCGACATCATAGGAAATTACCTTAAAAAAACGCCCTATGCAGCAGGATGACAAGGCCTAGAATTTGAAGACAGCGTTTATTATATTTAGGTATTACACGCTTGCCGTATATATTTTTTGCAGTAGTTCAGTGCATGCCAGTGGAAACTACGCGATGATCTTGCTCCATTACACCTTTCCTCAGTGATTACACCATTACTCGGTAGAAAAGACAACTCCACAGCTGAAGGGGTAAAGAAAAAAAACCTAATGCCATCACTGACAATTTTCCAGTTTAATCCCGCTGCCAGATTGCAGCTTTGTCAGCAGCAGATCGTGTTGACACTATTAGTTCGGCTGAGTGCCAATGTACATTAAACCGTTTGTTTGCGTTTTTTGTGTTTGAAGTCAAAATATTGACGTGGGGGTTCGAAATGCCTTCAAGATCTGAACAGCAGTCACGAGGGCAAAGAACTGTTTTAGAGACACATGGGTTGAAATAGTAAGCTACGGAGCCCCAGAGGTGCCATACCGCTTATCCATATAATATAATGAGATACTTTATATCGAGAAAATAGAATTTGAAGACCCCGATTGTCGTTTTGGTTGTATAACAATAGAAATCGAGGACAATGTGTTCACATGCTGAAAAGTGTGCACGGTTTTTCACTATTTTCTTCCGACTCGGACGACGGATTGAGCCCAAATTTCCACAGTTTTTTTTTAAATGTACATGTATACATTAAATCAGACAAAGTAAGAACACTGCACTATCAGCTTTACCAATCCCATATTTTACCTTTCAAGGTAAGTTTGGGATATTTCCATCGAGAGCTATCCGTAGCCTCGAGCACTCGAGTCGGATTTGCGTTTTGGGGCCTATATCGGCGTTTTTACAGACCCAGCACGGGTCCCGACTTGTTTTCACGTCTAGCTTGCAAAATTCACTGTCACACGGTCACAATGGATACGGTAGACGGGGTCACAACTTCCCGTTGACGACTCCAAGAAACTGTTGACGAACTTTTGCCGAAATCCTTTTTGCTGCGCTCGTTTTAAATCGAAATCATGCAACTGGTGTAACATGAAAAATCCCTTTTAGAATAACATGGATTTGAGAAATATCTTCTTCTTTTTTGTTGGTATTATATAATGCATGTCTAGTGTCACTCTCGTTATTTCGTTATTCGTTTTTATTTTAATTTCTTCATTACTACTTTTTATTTTTAGATATTTTTTCCGAAGGGGTTGGGAGGGGGGTATTGGAAATCTTCATGCCGACTCCAATATATTGCAACCAAGATTTGTCGTGGGTGGCGACGTCAGGGGAATTGGGCTCATTCAGATCAACGGGGAGGACAATTTACCACAAATAAGAAAGAACCGTTTTTGTTTAGGGGGAAAAAGGTCATATGAAGAGGAAAAAAACACCGGTAATAAAAAAAGAGAAAGAAATAGAAAACGAGGTAAACGCCCTTTAATAGCAATCGCCAATTACTAATTAGATATTTTTTTTATTATTAAAAATAATTTTTTCTATTACCAATTAATGCCCAATGAAGTATTGCACTTAATTTAAAAACAAAATGAAGGCTCAATTAAATCATGTCTTTTGCATGCTTCTTTTAAAAGAAACCGATTCAAACCAGATCCCGTCAATAAACCACCCATTCTAGATCCTAAATCCTCCTATATCCTCTTCGCCAAAATGAAGGATTCAGAAGGATTGGGGCTAGTAGGCCCTAATAACAATGCTTATCACTGGGTCAGGCATTCCAATCTTATCCAAGTCCAAGCAATTTGGTGCGGAGTGACACAGGAGAGGAGGATATTGGAGGATGGAGGTCACCCGTTGGCAAAAAGTGTTGAGTTTGTTTTTTCTCAGCCACTTACAACTTGAATGTTGGCAGTAAGAGAATTTTGGAATGTTACGGTTCAAAAGTATTTTTGAAAAGAGTTATCCTGAAGAGCCCTATATTATAATTTTCATCAAATAACACCATTGTAGTATACAATTATATACAATGTCATAACTGTTGCTCACAACATTTTTTTTTTAAAGTGTATAGTTAAGCCATTTGCGATTGAGATTTGAGTGATATCTGGTACAATGCCTTGTTCAGTCACAAGCGAATACCCAATTTTAGTTCCTCGGACAATCTCAGACTCAAATGTTTCTATGTCACATGGTTAGAGGGCAGTCGAGTAACCGGGGGGTGTGGGACCCCCCATAACCCTTGCCCCGCCCCCAAACAACAACAAATAAATGAGATAGAAAAAAATGCATAAATGCCTTGCCCCCAAGATGACAATGTCTTGTTATGCCACTGTGACGGGCCAAGCTTTTTATGAACAGACAAGCACCCACACACAATTCTCAATGAAATGTGCGGCACAACAGTACCAGTCTTTGCTGATCTGGCGGTTGCAATACAAAAGCTTGCCCCTAACCATGTGACATGTGTAGTAATGCTGGTGATGGTCTGAGGAATTCAAATTGAGCATTCACTTGTGACCGAACAAGGCGTTGTACCAGACATCATTTGAATCTAACTGGCAAATCTTGTATTACCATTTTATAAATTCATGAAACACTCACTTTGTTTCTTCAATAGGGGTAATGCTTCATGTCACTACACCTCTACTAGAATTCTATTAGTTTATGACTTAGAAGTACTTGATATATACTAAAGTTTACCTTTCACCCTTCAGTGTTAAGGTTCAAGGTCAAGATGACAATTGTAATCCCAGAGTTTGTTGATTTATTGATTAATTTAGATATGATTTTAAGTATTTAGGGCCTTACTGGGCTGCTGTAACATATTCTTAGCACCTTGTGTCACCATGGATATCATTTTAAACACAGGAGAGAACCAACACACAACTCTACTCACATATGGCCCTAGCCGGGAATCGAACCAGGGCCAAAGTGGTGAAAGGTGAGTTAGTATCACCAAATTTTACCATGGATACCATTTTTCCATAAGTTTTTATACGATTCCTCTGCTTCATCTTGTGTTGCCGCCAGAGAACGCTTTGAGGGTTTACAAAGTGGTTTGCCCTTTCTTTTGTTCACCATTCCGCCTGAAGTGCAGTCATGTCTCACAGATGGGTTCTCAACTGTACCTTTGGTGACTTCTCTCTTATTTGCTTTGCATAAGAAGAAACTCTACATCCATCTCTTTTTAACATCTCCTCTTGAGATGCTAGCCAAGCCTCACAGGTAGTTCTCACTCTACAATTTTCTGTTTCACACAAGAGCTCATGTATGAGAAGTGGAAACAGTTTCCCTCTATCTTTTACACTTCTTTTCTTAAGTTGCTTGCCAGGTCTCACAGGTAGTTGACGTATGCTACTGTTATTAACTTCTCTCTTGCTTGCTCCTCATGAGAAGCTTCTTTGTCTTTGGCTCTCTGTTACATTTCTCTTGTTGAGAAGCAAGCCAGGTCACACAAGAAGTTCTTTTGTCTTCATCTCTTGTTTACATTTGTCTTTATGACAAACCAGCCAGGTCTCACAGATGGTTGTTATCTTTGTCACTACCTTCTGTCTTGATTGCTCCTCATGAGAAGTTCCTCGGTCTTCATCTCTCTCTGTCTCCTTCGTTGCATTTCTCTGTTACATTTCTCTTGTTGAGAAGCAAGCCAGGTCTCACAGATGATTCTCAACCTATACTGCCACTACCCTGTCTCATGCTTGCTTGAGAAGCAAGCCAGGTCTCACAGATGTTTCTCAACTTTTACTGTCACTACCCTGTGTCACGCTTGCTCCACACAAGAAATTCTTTTGTCTTCATACCTTTCTTACATTTCTCTTTTTGAGAAGCCAGCCAGGTCTCACAGATGGCTCTCATCTTCTACTGTCACCACCTTCTTTCTAGCTTGCTCATCATGATAAGTTTCTTAGTCTTCATGTCTTGTTTCTCTTGTTGAGAAACCACCCAGGTCTCACAGATGGTTCTCATCTTCCCCTCTCAATACCTTCTCTCTTGTTTGCTCCTCATGAGAAGTTCCTTAGTCTTCATCTCTCTCTTTCGTTTCTCTTGTTGAGAAGCTAGCCAGGTCTCACAGATGGTTCTCATCTGTGCCTGAGAAGGCCCTGCTCGCTGTGCAACATGGAGGATGCGTTCCACGTCTTCCACCCTCTCTGCCTTCACAGCTATGAGATAAGCTGACTTTAATTTACCGCAGAGCATCAGAGCATTGATCTGGGCAAACAGAGAGAAAATCCATATAACAATCAAAACAAATCCTTCTGATTAATGTCACACTTGGGGATTTAAGTTTTCGTTGAGTGAAACTGATGTTACTTTCGACCTATAGCTCAGAGCAGGTGTTGGGTTGATTCGGTTTTGCCAAGCAATAACAATTTGGACAAACCGACACAGATTTAGCGAGCTTTCTTACTTGTAGGTATGAGTAAGGGTAATCTCAAGTCTCAAACATTTTCACATTCGTACAAAAATCCGGGTGGGGAGGGGGTGGTTGTGGTCAGAGGCTGTTAACAACTTCTAAAGTTGTTAAAATGTTGATATTCCTAAAGTTGCATTCAACAGAAGGAATACATTAATAGAAGAAAAAACAACTAGCAGGCACTCAGGTTGACTTTGCTGTTTTTGTTTTGTTGAGATGGTTTTCGTTGTCTGTTTTAAAGTTTTGCAGGGAGTTCCCGAATACATTTCACTACTGCATATTGATATCCACATACACAAAGCATGTTCATAAGTATTAATTAGGGGAGGGAGGGGGGGTCTTGAAAATTAGTAAGAATAATAATATCAATTTTTTATCGTGTTTTATTTTTTTGGAAAGCACTTATTCTGATTTTTAGACAGGTATGTTATGTTTTTGAATTATGAGACCCATTTATGCAGCACTCTGTAAGGGTTTTACAAGGTGATGCGGCACAAAAATGTAGTGTTCTTTTTTGACTTGTTTTCTCGTTTTCAATACGGGCAAGATTTGCCCAGTCTATACCTAGACACTTCAAATTCCATTCATAAATACCCCAGACAGTTTATCCAATCTGATTGGGCGAGAGCATGTCACATGGGCGTGTTTAAACGGCTGATAAAGACATGGCTGAGGGTGTATATAACCAGTCAGCAATTCTACTTACCAGGCGCCAGTTTACGCTTCGCGCAATCAATACATCCGGTACGCAATATTAAGTCTATTAGTAAGGGCGCATGCGCGCAACCGTTGAGCGTCGCATGCAATTTGACCCTTCACAAAGTGTAGCCTGAGGGCATGACAGGAATTGAAAAAAAAATAAAAATAAAAAAAAAACACGAAAAGTTTCATGGATTTTCCTACATTATTACACTTTTGAACAAAAAGGGCATTTTAGTTTGGGAATAAAAGAGTAATGCCTTGATCTTAAACGGCGATTTTTAAACCTTGCAGGCAACCCTACTGGTTTTAAACGGCCATTTAAGATCTCAATCACCACTCTATTATTCCTTTATTACTATTCTGAGATGCCAGAGTTTCCAGGTACCTTGTTGGTGTCGCTCTTAATAAGTTTAATCAGTCCTTCGACCTCCTTGGCCTGGCCACTGTCGTTGGCCAACACTCTGACGCACGCATCGAGAATCTCATCACAGCATTGGTCATTTGACAGACCGGTACCCCGCACGCAGGTGAGCAGCTGCTGGATATCTTTGTACTTGTGTTGAGTGGCCAGATTGCGGCCGATTTTGCTGTATATCAGTGTGTCTGGGAGGCGGAAATCCTGAAAACAGAAATGAAGTAGACACAGTAGACATTTCTCTCGAATGGGTCAGACAGTAAGAGGGTTGACTGTGTTCTGTGTAGATGCATTTATCACATGATATCATATTGCAGGCTGGCATAGTTTATCCATCATTCAAAAACACAGTGGGTGATATTCAATGGTCAGAAAGTAGGAGGGTTGATTGTGTACTGTGTAGATGCCTACACCACATGATATCATACTGCAGGCTGCAATAGTTTATCATTAAAAAAACCACATTGGATAATATTGAATGGTCAGACAGTAGGAGGGTTGACTGTGTACTGTGCAGATGCATTTACCACATGATATCATACTGCAGGCTGGCATAGTTTTTCTATCGTTCAAAACCACAGTGGATGATATTGAATGGTCAGAAGTGTTGATGCACTTCATTAGGTCAACACGGTGGTATATTTTCAACCCCCATGAGATCGACCTACCTGTATTATCTGGAACGCAAGTTGGAAGCCATCGTTTACATTGGAACCCACCAAGACAACCTGCAATGACAGGATGGAATCTAGTTACACTTTCAAACATGTCCGATGCCTACGTGGAGTGAACTCAGAGTTTGTGTTTGGTTTATGTATCTCAGAATCCTTCCACTGACCCATCGTAAAAAGCAAACAAAAAAATAATCACAAACTAGCATAAAACATGACAAACACTCAAAACAACATTCTTAAAGCCCCAGCTATAAAAAAAAGTATACACCCCCCCCAAAAAAAAACATGCTAAAGATAAAAATAAATAGTTCTTATATAGTGCAATTAACAATAACGTATCGATGCACTTTACATTAGTGCCCTGGTCATTGGGCCAGTAACATTCATGTAATCTTTCTCAGCTCCCCGAGCTGCCGTGGCGCTCTGAAGGCTTTTTTCAAACACAATATCGACCTCTACCCTCGCAGTTACCCATTTATACCCCTGGGTGAAGAGAAACAATTGTAGTAAAGCATCTTGCTCAGGGACACAAGTTTCATGACCGGGATTCGAAACCCACACCCCAATGACTTGACCACCAGAACTTGAGTCCGGTGCACTAAACCGCTCAGCCACGGCACGCTTGATATAAAACAATTCAATTTAAGTATATAAAAAAAATACTCTCGGGAAGAAAAAGAAATTAAAATACATCTTCGTATCAACAGTAGATGGACACTGAACTAAACAAAAGAAGATGGGTATATGTGTTCAGGTTGGCATACCAGTTGCTTAACCTGCCTTTCTCCTCTGTGGACCCCAGTTCGAAACCCACGTCAGACCAGAGCCTTGCGTGTGGATTGGGTTTTCAGCCCCAACCTGATTGTGTGGGATTCCCCCCCCAAGGTTGGGTTTTCCTCCCACATCTAATCTGAGACTTCTTGAACATATCTCTCTTCACAGGTATCTTTAGGCCTACAGGCTGCTGTGCTAATCACTTTTGAAGGTTCTTTGTTTCATTACCAGAAAGATATAATATACTACTACTACTGCTATTGCTACTACTACTACGATAACTACTGCTACTACTACTGATTACTACTACTTATTATTACTGCTACCACTACTGCCACTACTACTACATTGTGTACTACTACAACTACTACTAAAAATAAAGGACTCACCCTGTAGGCAACTTCAGCCTTGACCTTGCTGTTACCAAAGAGGGTTGGTAGATGTGGAATGGAGTCAGACTGCTGGCCTGATGCTCCCTGGGATGTTAACGCCGCTGACCCCGACAGAGGCGTCTTCCCAGACGACAGCATCCCGTGAAGAAACTTGGTCACCTTGATCTGTAAGGTGATGGTGTTCATGTGACTGAGAAGGTCACACACAAAACAAAAAAGTCAAAAATCATTTCTCTTCACAAGTCAAGGGTACTATGTTGCTACTCGCTGTTTATTAATACACACAAGCTTGATTTACATGAATTTTTGTGGGCAGCTCCATCTTTTCATACATGTCATAGATTTTAACCCTAACTCCCCCTGAGTGATTTACTAGGATCCTTCCTCACTCTAACAAAATCCAAAACCATTCAGTAACTCAACACCCAGACTGTTGGCCTCTATAGTGGTATGCCTGATCCCATGTAAAGCATGATCAGTTTACTAGTGCAGTCCTCAGTCTAACATCATTCAGTAACTCAACACCCAAACTGTAGGACTCTGATTATGGTGGTATGCCTGATCCCATGTAAAGCATGATCAGTTTACTAAAGGCCGAGTCTGAGTCATGGGTCTCTGAGGCCTAGGCCAAAAGACCGAGTCGCAGCATTTGAGGCCAAGGCCAAGGCCAAGGCCAAGGTCAAGGTCACAAAGTCTGAGGCCAAGGCCAATTATAATTGTGCACAAACGTACATGTAAAAAACTTTAGACAAAGGTGATATTTTGAAACGAATAGACTGATACTGAGACAACTTGACGGTCGAGACAACTCGACGGTTGGCCAACTCGACGGTCCAGACAAGACAAGTCTACGACAAACACAGAGATACCTCGTCCCATTCTCCGTCTCCTGGTCGAGTTTTCTTAAGCTAGAACTTGGCTGTCGAGTTGTCTCAACCCGTCGAGTTGTCTCGAGTCGAGTTGGTCAGCCGTCGAGGTGTCTGATGTCCTTTCCAGATCATCACTTTGGTAATACATTTTTCCAGGCGACGATGAGAATCAGATTGATTAGAAAGTGGGGTTGGAGCCCCTGAGCTCTCAGAACCCTTGCCTCAGAACCCTTGCCCCCTCCCCTTTGCCCCCACAAATGAGATTGATAAAAAATGCACTACCTAATGGCAAGATACATTAACCCCCACCCCCACCCCCCGGAAATGAAAATGTCCAGTTCAGCACTGGTTGAAGGGTTTCGGATGGATAGGAAACATTTTTTAAGAAGCAGAATTTGCTCACTTGGTTAGTTGTGACACAGACATCGTCAATCTGATGTTGACATCGCTGGCTGGTCCCCACGACGGAGTGCTACCTTTAGGAGACGGGGTCGACATTGGCGGTCTGGGAACACTTTCCCATTCCTTCTCTTCGAATACGGCTTTCATGTGATCCTTGGCTTTAGTCAGGTACTGGAGACGGTCAAACAGGTCTGAGTAGGATTTTGCTCCCGACTGGTAGAATTTTATGCAAGTCATGGAGGCACGGACAAAATCCTGATGGATGAGACAGAAAAAAGATGATCCACTTATCAGTTCCCGAAAGTGTCGAGAAAACTTGTTCTCTTTTGTGTCGGTTCAGACAGGAAAACCAAAAAGGCAACAGGTTTCTGGTAAAAGTTTCATGTAACTTCAATTTGGGATATTTGTGGTAAATTCCATGATTGCTTCCATTACTTTGATCACAGTAATCAGAAATGTGGTTTGCTGAAGTATCTTTTTTAAATGTGAGTTGTTTTTGTGTTTAATTACTGAATCATCAAACTAAACCTCCTTTAGGTGAGGTACCAGACTGTTGCGAGACAAACATAACTGCCTCTTCTTCCCCTATTTGAAGCATTACTGAGCAAGTTCGATCAAGGACCATAGTTAACCATAGTTCGACTAACTCTGATCGAACTCACGTTAGTCAACGATGGTTGGACTAGTCTAGTCGACTGTTCGCGACCAGCCTATCGAGGTTGGTCGCATCGCTGGTTACCAATAGCCGCTTCATAAGCACAGTGCAGAGGGGACCAGTTATCAGGAAAATTGATAATGTTGATTTCACCGTTTTCTCAGTGACATGACTAGAGTCGTTCACACTTCAACTTCAGTGCACATGCACTATGTACGTCACTAACCAACCACTAGTTAACCATTGTTCCTCGATCGAACTAGCTCAAGAGTTAAGTGTGTTACTCAAGGACACAAGTGTCATGGTGGCCCCGCAATCCTTACTAGAAAATAACTACATGAATAACAGTGTGGCATCTACCTTCATGAAGAGCTGCATGTCGTAGAGGACATGAGCCAAGCTTTGTGTATTTAGGTATCGACAGGAGGCAGTGAGGTAGTGGTTCCAGGCACCCAGAGTTGGGTCTTGACGTAACATCTGGCTTTGGAGGTCATGTAGGGTACCGTGTTTCATACAGGGTACCAGCAGACCTTCTAGGAATACATCACTGGAACAATGCTACATGATCGATCAAACACGAATCAATTATTTCAGAGGGGGAAACAAAATAATGAATCCATTACTTACATCAACTTGAAACCCACCAGTAAAGCCCAGTTTTGACACACCAAAAGTTGACGTCACAAATTTGCAATGTACAATAAACTCATTTGAAATGTGCCAAACTCTTGCGGAAAAATCCACTGCGATTATAAAGTTGTGATGCCAAAATCCGCTTCACATCTGTATTCGCATAACATGAACTGGGCTTAACTAAACCTAACCCAATCTGCCAAACTGCGGCATTTCCCCCAGAACAAAAAGTTAGCGTCTTTCTTTTTTACTCTTGTTACTGTAGATATCATATGGAAAACACAGCAAAATGCATATCACACTTAAGAGAATTATGTGCTCTTTCCAACAGTAAATAGTTTGCTATGGTATGTTAATTTGCAGGGCAGTAAATAATGAATATTTATTGTAATGCAGTAATGAGCCCTACATGGGGTTAGCCAAGAACAGCGTTTATGTCCTGTGACCAGTCATCAGGTGTATGTGGGTAAAGTTAGTTTAATGAAAACTTTTGAGACGTTACCGGGCGCCCCAGTAAGCGGGCCTTTTCTTTTGTTCTCATAATAGAAAAGGACCGCTTACTGATGGGGCGCCCTCTAACGTCTCAAAAGTCCCCCATTGCAACCTCAATGAAGAAGTTTTATCTGGCAGAAATATTTTTGTATACATGGAGCACAGAATACACCATACAAAAGGAAAATATTGGAGCAAAGATTTGAAGAATTAAAAACAACAAGATCAAGACATGATTATGAAATTAAAAAGTTGTCATAAAATCAATCAAGCCACCCATCGGTCAATCAATCAATCAATCAATCGATTAATCAACCAATCAAATAATAATGACACTTAAGACAATTAGTTGATTAAGTTTTGCATTGGCATACCTAAGGTGGGAAGATAAACAACATAAATACAAGGTCAATACAAGGTCAAATACAGGGTTAAAAACAGGGTCAAATACAGGGTCAAATACAGAATCAAATACAGGGTCAAATACAGCGTCAAAAATAGGGTAAATTCATGATAAAATACATGATAAAATACATGATAAAATACAGGGCCAAATACAGGGTCAAATATAGGGTCAAATATAGGGTAAATACATGATAAAATACATGATAAAATACAGGGTCAAATACAGGGTCAAATACAGGATAAAATACAGGATAAAATACAGGATAAAATACAGGATAAAATACAGGATAAAATACAGGATAAAATACAGGATAAAATACAGGATAAAATACAGGATAAAATACAGGGTCAAATACAGGGTCAAATACAGGGTCAAATATAGGGTTGAATACAAGGTAAAATACAGGGTAAATGACAGAGAAAATTTGGATCAAATACAGGGTCAAATACAGGATCAAATATGAGTCAAATGCAGGGTCAAATATACATGCAGGGTAAAAGAAAGGGTCAATTACAGGGTGAAATACTAGGTAAAATATAGGGGAAAATACAGGGTCACATATAGGGTCAAAGACAGGGTGAAATGAAGGGTCAAATATAGGGTCATATACAAGGTCAAATGCAAGATCAAATACATGTTGAAATACATCTAGTCAAATACAGGGCTGAATAGAACAAAATCTCTTCAAATTCAACTTGAAAATTACAATTATGACAAAGAAAACTACATGAAAGACTTTACTCAAAAATCAGCTTTGAAAAGGCTATGTTATTTTTCTACCAATGCGGGCAAACGTTTGCTACTCGAGCACGAGATCAATATGCATATTGGGGTTTCCAATGTTAACAGAGCGCTTGGTGTAGTAGTCTGGTTAGAGGGCGTTTACATACCTGACTTAGAATGTAGGATACAGCGAGAGGTAGTCTGGTGTGTCTACGGTAGAACTGAACCATAGTGATATGTGGGCAGTACGTATTAATGTAATAGTGACACTCCTGAAGGGCTGGGTTGTCTAGCGCTGCACTGGACGAGAACGACGCCTAAAATGACAAACAGACACAGTCAAAGTCAATCAACTCTATTTCCTTTTATAGTTTTTGTGCGGTGCATCAACATTTGCTTCAGTTATGCTTTGCAAGTTTAGCTTAAAATTATTACCCTCCAGCACACTTGAAACCAACTGCTGACAAGTCAACAGCAGTGGAAAATATTCCTAAATGGAACTAAAAGACCGATCCAATTAAGCCCCGCCTACAAACCTACTGACCAATCACAGCCTTGACAACACCACTGAAAGTCCGACATCTTTAAAGTCCCATTACAAAAGTAAACAGACTGCCACCATTGTTCTGACACACAACAGTGCACACAACTGTACTATCTTTTGTTTTGTTTGAATTTGTTTATATTTCTGGTGGTGCAAATCCCACAGCAGTGGTCCCTGTACAGTCGTGTAGAAGTGGTTTAACAGTGTTCCTGTCTGCATTGTTCTTCGGACTTCAAGGCACTGCTCAAAAGGCCCAAAAAACTAAATCCATACTGTTCATGGAAACCAAGTATGTGTGTGTGTATCCGATACGTGTGTGTGGTCGCAACCGAACCACCGCTGTGATCGTGGCAAGAAAGTCACCCCATGTGCTGTTGCTAGACAGTTGCTAAGGTAGGCTGGGCTCCATGGATCGGTCTGTTATTACGGTCTACTATTAAAAGTGACAACATTAAATTTTGCCGTTTTCTCATGGTCACATGGACGTGACATGACTAGAGTCGTTCGCACTTCAACTTCAGTGCACATGCCCTGCGTACGTCACTAACCAACCACTAGTTAACCATTAGGACCTTAATCCAACTTGCTCTATGCAATCACTCTTGTGCTCTGCATTCAACTTGCAAAGTAATATTAAAAGTACAATATATTTTTCCATGCAAGCATAACACTAAGCAGTTCACTATTCAGCACTGCTAGAAGATACTAAAATGTTTTAAAGATGACAAGCTGTGCTTACATTTTGAGGTTCTGCAATGAAATCTCTGATAGATGAAGCTGAAGCATTCAAGATCGCTTGAACCTAAAGAAAAAAAAACAACAAAAAATTTACATTAAAGGGCCCCTGAAGTGGATATTTCTTAGGAACATATTCTGTGCTACTTTCTGTTCCCTTTAGAGCCCCAGCTCAACACTGGTAAACTGACTGTAAATGCTTCCATTCTTTGCACAAACCAAGATATATGTAATAAAACCAACCTGTGAAAATGTCAGCTCATTTCGTTGTTTCGTTTGCGAGAAAACGGCAAAAACGCTTTCAGCATTTTTGTAAGCATTCCTATAGGCAGAGTTTTCATCTCACTGAGACGAAAACTAATTTTGGATCTTCATTTATTTCATTTATTATTTCAAAATATAACACTTCAGGCAGAAATATTTCAGGAAAAGTTTTCTACCGTCATTATCTTTATACCATGTAAGGTATATGTAAATCTGGGAACATTTATGTTTTTCTTCATATCAATGTTGAGCTGGGGCTTTAAAGTGTTTGAAACCTAGTTGACATCCCTTTTTGGTTAGTTTGATAGAAAAGTGCACTTCTTTAAACATTTAAAAATGTCCTTGCTTTTCCAAGCAACTGAGGGCGCTGTTGCCGTGATGTCATTTCAGGGAGACACTGTGGTTTTTTGTTGAAAGTCCTAAAACTGTGAACCCCAAAATTTGCTTATTGGAAGCATTTGTGAGAAAAGTTTGCTCATTGGCTTACTGTCATGAACCAACACAACAACGAACCACTTGAGAAAGTTTACGACAGTGAAATTTATTACATTCTGTCAACTTTTTGTGCATAAACTAAATGCAACATTGAGGTTTCTGCCTGATATGACATCACACTTCTCTGCTCATGAATATGGAAATTCATGTTAGCATAAAAACCAAAAAGGTACCAAAATACAAAAAAGGAGATTGAAAATATGGTTAAATGGAATACAAAGGTGGATTTCCAAGGACTGCATTAAAAAAAATTCATGGCCCTTCAAACATAAGAGATTTTGTTTTGGTTCCATGTATGCCAGCAGCAATGTATAGACTAATCTGAGCAGCTTGTTCATGGGCGTTTACACCACCGCAGCTATGGCCGCCGCACGCGCGCGTCGACGCAACACGCACTGTGAATCCTCCATGCTGATTGGAACAAATGCACGCGATGTGTTATTGTTGTGTCGCACACGCAGGCGGCGGACATAGCTGCGGTGGTGTAAAAAACACCATAAACGAGCGCTGCTCAGATTGACATATAGACTTTGCTCATTGACATCATCGCACCGCCATCTTAGAGGGAAAATAAACGATGATGAAATAGCAAGAATACACATCTATGCTTGTGCAGCCCTCAAGATAAAGTGTAAGTACAAAGACAAATTTTTCACACCCAACATTATCTCACGTTAATCGCAGCCTTGTACAATTGACATGTACCAAGTATTTTGCGCATTGTGCGTGGCATACGCTAATGCATATTATATTTGTTCTCTGTGAAAATTCTTTAAAACTTCTGTCAAAATTTGTTCGGACAACTGGGTCCTAGTTTACAATTGATTTTACTGTTAGTTGTATAAGTAAGTTGTTGTTTTTGTCGTTTTTTGTTGGTTTTTTGGGGGGGTTGTACAGATATTGGAATTTTTGGCAAATTATGTAACAATAATAGTAACATGACTACGTACAGTATCTGCTTGAGAGGCTGACATCTCCAGATGTTGAATTATATCGGACACAAGCTTTGAAGAGGGAGACATGGAATTCTTGTCACTCGGTGCCTTCAATAAACAAAAACAAAATTTCATAGTAGGTTAATACTTAAACTTTACATTGCTACATCATGTTGCAGGCTGACATAGTTTATGTATCATCCATAACCACACAGGATGATATTGAATGGTCAGACAGTAGGAGGGTTGATTGTGTAGATGCATTTACACCATGACATCATAATTACAGGCTGGCATAGTTTATCCATAACCACATAGGATGATATTGAATGGTCAGACAGTAGGAGGGTTGATTGTGTAGATGCATTTACACCATGACATCATAATTACAGGCTGGTTTAGTTTATCCATAACCACATAGGATGATATTGAATGGTCAGACAGTAGGAGGGTTGATTGTGTAGATGCATTTACACCATGATATCATAATTACAGGCTGGCATAGTTTATCCATAACCACACAGGATGATATTGAATGGTCAGACAGTAGGAGGGTTGATTGTGTAGATGCATTTACACCATGATATCATATTTACAGGCTGGCACAGTTTATCTATCCTCCACAACCACATAGGATGACATTGAATGGTCAGACAGTAGGAGGGTTAAAGTCAAAACAACCCATTACAACTTTATACCATAAAGGACCAGCATGAAAATCCTATTCTTATACAGCACATATGACGACAAAAAAAACAGCGTTTCTTCCTTCCCTTACCTTGAGAATTCTGGCAAATTTTTCCCTGGCACCCTGGTAGTCCCCTGCCCTCAGGCAGCTCATTCCCCATGCTGACCACACAGCAGATGTATCTAGCATACACTTGGTTGACACTTCGGTCGCCAGTGAAAGCCGTTCGGCGAGAACTAAACGATCACGCACTTGTCTGCAAACACAACAAAGAGCAAAGCTGAAGATAAGTGACGATGGGATTGACACTTGTTTTTTTTTTGTATGAAAGTAAAAATAAACATCGAAAAAAAAAAAGGGAACAGGTTAGTTGAAGTGTATTTACAAAACAGGTCAATAGGTCAAGCCAGTATTTTAGTACGTAATCATGCTAGCAAAAATGGGTACGTATTCAGGAAAAGAATAATCAATGACTCAAAAGAAACATTACTGTCTTGATAACGGCAAGCACACTATTTAACCAGTTGCCGCCGGGATTCTTCCGTTTTTTTCTCCTGTCCAGCCTGACGGGATTATTTTCTTGGATTTGCCGGAATTATTTTTTCTTTGAGAGCACCGCTGGCACAAAGAAACCTAGACTTGATAAAGCTAGGCAAACAAAGATTCCCTTCACTGCACCGTGATTTTTGTTTTCCTGTCAAATTCATGCACCGTGAATTGCAAAACCTTGGCCGTGAGCTACTGTCGAGGATTGGTACTGAACCTGGAACCAAGGCTGGATCCCCGGTTCACTCTGACTTACCTCCATTGAGTCGACATACAATGAATAAACAATGGTGGAAGCCACTCAATGTCTTGTAATTGAACAAAAGGACAAAGGTCTGGAATCAGGAATTACACAAAAACCACCACACAATAGCCAAAAGTTGGTGAAATATTCAAGACCATGTTTTGTCTTTGTTTGGGTGGAATGAAGCGTGAGAAGGCGTGTGCACGCTCACCAATGGAATGTCCTGGCGATCTTTGTTCCAGTATTCCGATTTAACACAATGGCTTGTCTCGATGCCGCCCATTTGCTGGCTCGAAAAATATTTTCTTGGATACACACCAGCCGGCGCCATTAAGTTAAGTAGGAATATCTAATTGAGTACAAGGGCTGAACTAAATAATTTTGTAGGCCGGTGAAATCTGGCTTTTCTATTGCACTCCGCTTCACCTGGAGAAATGGGATAGTCCAGATTTCACCTTGTAATTATATTGTGCTAGAATGCACTCATATGCATTCAATATTTGTACGTGTGGATGTAATGAAACCGCTAGCATTAAATGACTTCACAGTATTATTCACTATCCTCATGAATGCTGTAGCCTCCGTTCAAGGCTCACCTTGCCAAGTCCGTATTAGACAGTTGCTGAATACTAGGTATATCAGCGCTGTTACTGCTGACAAAGAGACTAAGCAGATCAATGAAGCTTTGATAGCTGTCGCACAGTTCGATGCTACTGCTGTCTCCGTCTGTCATGAACTTCAGTTTAGCGTTGAACAGGAGCGTCTTCATCATACTATAAAAGGCAAAACAAACGTTCGAAGTTATTCTTTTTAAAAAGCATCTTCAAAACAAATCCTTGGGTTTTGGGGTAACATTTTTAAGAGCACATTCATTCCTGTCCTCTACTTTTTCAACAATACATCTTGGGTGCATTTTGGCGACCCCGACTGGAATAATGTTTCAGCTTCAGTCATTGGTTAAGTATTTTTGCGTGTTTGGTGCAGTCGTGGTGACGCAGCTGTTCCGACCAAACTGTTACACAGTTCTTGGTTTCAAGATGGCGGATTCTACAAACTAACGAAAAATGTTAACCAACTTCAATAGCCTGGTTGGGAATAGCTGGTTGGACTAGTCCAACCATCGTTGACTAGAGTGAGTTCGATCAGAGTTAGTCGAACTATGGTTAACTATGGTCCTTGATTGAACTTGCTCCCTCTTGTCCAGTAAATGGCAATATTTCTGATATTTTAGATAAATAAATGCAAAAATGTAGAAAACATGATTCTAACCATGCCCATCTCTTTATGACCAGGGATTTTTCTCCACTTTCAACGTGTTTATTCAACTCTTACCTTATGATTAGGTTATAGTCCACTTCAGGGTTGGGCACTCCTGGTCGAATCGGCCTAAGATACTCAGACAAGTCTCTGCATATCTGTAATATGAGGGTGCCGCAGATTCTGGGATCACTGTGGAGATCCAAAATGGACAGGCACACGGACGTACTCGGTGCCTGGATGAAAAAGGTAATAATAATAATAGTTTTTATTTATAATGCACCATGCCTGTCATAAATGACACTCCTGGCGCCAAATTATCAAATATGGTGGAGTGGAGATTGTTACGAATGATTTTATGAGATGAAGCAACCATAATACAACACCTTGAAAGGGATACAAGGTGAGGTGGCGCATATTGCTGCCAGACCATTTCAGAATTACCGGGGCAAACCCCTTCTCTTTAAGATAGGTGTAACTGGGTTCTTTTACGTGCATTACACAACACACGGGACCAACGGCTTTACGTCCCATCCATAGGAGGAAGCAATAATGGTGTCAGAAACACTAGAGCTTGAGTCCGGTGCTCTTAACCGCTTGGCCATGACACGCCAATATCAAAGGTATATCACATGTAAATCATCGGTTTTGGGAAGAGTAAAATTATTTCCATCCCATTCTGGTGGCAAGTAATTACGTCACACGAAAGCACATCTGCGGCATGCCCAAAGTTTTCGCTACTTCAAGTTCCAAATCTGGCATTTGATACTGTGTTATTTTACCGAAAAACACTCATTCCTTCAATCCAGGACATTTCTAGGCTAAATAAGCATAGGGTAAATTGTGGGTCTTCAGCTGCTATTTTCTCAACTTGGACAGGAGAATTGGCACCGGTAGCTTTTCAACTTCTGACCTACTAGTAATTGGAGTTGAGATCAGCCATTGGTCAATAGCTGTTCAACTTCCTCAACTAGATATAGTTGACTAGTTATTGGTAGATTGTGGTCAACTACTAATCAACTATTAGTTAGCTGTCAAACTTCCTCAACTAGTCTACTAGTTATTGGTGAATTGAGAACATTCATTGGTCACTGATCAGCTGCCTGTTCAACCTCCTCAACTAGCCCACGACTTACTGGTAGATTGAGGTCAACTATTAGTTAGCTGTCCAACTTCCTCAATTAGTCATTGGTAAGTTGAGATCAACCACTAGTCAACTATCAGTAATAGCTGTTCAACTTTCTTTACTCATCTACTAGTATTGGTGAGTTGAGATCAACCACTAGTCAACTATCAGTTAGCTGTTCAACTTGCTCATCTCGCCTACTAGTTATTGGTGAGTTGAGATCAACCACTAGTCAACTATTAGTTAGCTGTTCAACTTCCTCAACTAGTCTGTTAGTTATTCGTAAGTTGAGATCGACGACTAGTCAACTATTAGTTAGCTGTTCAACTTCCTCAACTAGTCTGTTAGTTATTCGTAAGTTGAGATCAACTACTAGTCAACTTGCCGCTTACCTGTTCATAATAGAAGTCTTCTCTGATAAACGTGTTCATGGCATTGTCCAACGTTAACTTCCACTCCATGATCTCCATGTACAGTGTTTCGGATCCTCCAGAGTGTCCACTAGCGAGACTGGAGCCAGGAACCGGTGTGCGCTGTTGCCAGGAGTTAGGGGAGACGCGGAAGCTTGGCGATGAGGCTCTGCTGCTGGGCGAATGTCTATGACTCACTGATATTTATCAAATTGCAATAAAGACATCATGTCATCGATGCAGTTTATGAGTAGTTTAATATTCCTAAATTTCTGATGGAAATCCCACTGAGGGATCTTGTGAAAATAAGTCCAACCAGTCCGTAGAAGCAGTCCCGGGACAAATTTTATCACCCACTGTTGATTGACCTTGTTTGCAATCGTGTTGTTGGAGAAACCGTAGAAGTAAGCAGTGCCTGCCTTCCTCCAGACATCAATTGTTTACGAACCACAGAGACTTAGATGGCTATCTACTGGGGAAAACAAGCAGGGGGTCTCGGCAGGGCTGATTAGTGGTTTCAAGGTCGGGTGTAGCTACACCACACTCCAATGACCTCCAAACCTCCAGCTTGCTCCAAAGCCCAAGTATGTTTATACTACAATACTAATCAGCCAGTCAAACCGCTGTGTGCTCAGCTAAGTGCAGCAGAGAACTGCGTTCCATTCAGCAAGGACAACAATGTCTACCATAGAAAAAGAATCCGATGGAGATCCAACAAAAACTCCACATCCGAGGAAGTTTTTTGATTATTTGTCCTGGAATAATTTTGACAAGACCCCTAATGTGAACTTTATAACCAGTCAGCTCTTAGATCAAAACCAATCATTTTTTCTTGATAATTACAAATCTGGTACTTTTGTCCGTAAACAAAAAAAATTAAAACAAGTTGTAATTTTTCTGACCTGGATGCCTGACTTTGAGACGTTGTTCAAGAATCTGAGATGAGGAACTGCCATGCTGAGGTCTGCAAGAATGAGGAAAAGAATCAAACAGTATCGTTGAATTACCAATGGTGTCTTTAAGCATCACAACAAATGGCCATGGTCGTGGGTTCGAATCCCACCGCAGCGGTCAAGCGCACTGGACTACTCAAGCTCTGGTGTTTCTGATCAGAAGAGTGTGGGTTTGAGTCCCGGTCTTGACACTTACGTCCTTAAGCAAGACACTTAACCATTACTGCTTTGGATGGGACGTAAAGCCGTTTTCCCCGTATGTTGTGCAATGCATGTAAAAAAAAAAAGTTATCACAAGAGAAGGGGTTTGCCTGGGTGTTTCTGGTAGTGGCTGCCACATGCGCCGCAGCACCTTGTAAACCATTACAAAGTGCTATATGAATGGCTCTCATAATTCAAAAAACTCAAAAACCTGCCTTAAAAATAAGATAATAAGCGCCTTGAGTACCTAACTGTTGGTAGGTACATGGCCATATAAGACTCTGGTATTATTATTATTATTTCCCACCACTTCTGACAGCTTGACATTCTCTTCCTTCCACAATCCCCTGAAGTCTACCTTGATCATACCTTGGCATGATGAACGCCTGATAGCACTGATCACAGACTCTGACCGGAGTGTCGCCGTAACCTTCTACCACCGCCTTCAGCTGAGAACATCTCCAGCAGACGACACGACCACAACGCCGACAATGATGACGTCTGTTGAACTGTAATAAGAACAAGAGGTTTAAGTATGTCCAGGCCTGATACTTCATGGAGGCTGCCTCCGTTGCCCCAGGTCATTGCCTTGGTGCCCTTGAAATGTTCCACTCGAAATTTACAATTTCCTCATAGAGGTGCCCTTTACCAAGGAGAACATGCCTTGGTGCTCTTGCCCCTTTAAGAACGAAGCAATCAGGCCTGAGTATCTCATCGGAAAGTGGAAGGTCGGCGTGGATCTGTGCGATATCCGTCAGTGTTTTGGTTCATGGTGCACTGACCATGCTGTAGGCGTGGTGAAGGTTTCTGTTAAATGGTGACAAGACTGTTGAATTGAAGCAACACTGGTAAACACTGGTAATAGACCGATCCATTAAGCCCCGCCTACTAACGTATTGACAAATCACAGCCTTGACAACACCACTGAAAGTCCGACAAAAGTCTGACACAATATAGAAAATCCCATTAGAAAGGTAAACAAACTGCCGCCAAATTTTTTAATTTCTGGTGGTGCCAATCCCACAGCAGTGGTCCCTGTACAGTTGTGTAAAAGTGGTTTAACAGTGTTCCTGTCTGCATTGTTCTTTGGACTCAAGGCACTGCTCAAAAGGCCACGACACTAAAACCATACCGTTCATGAAAACCATGTACGTGTGTGTATCCGATACGTGTGTGTGGCCGCAACCGAACCACTGCTGCGATGATCGTGGCAAGAAAGTCACACCATGTGCTGTTGCTAGGCAGTTGCTAAGGTAGGCGGGGCTTAATGGATAGGTCTATTGTCAGTTTCTGCATTTTGTGTCACCCAACATATACATGAAATAACACACCTGTGACAGTGGAAAATGGTAGAAAACTCAATCACTGTTTTCAAAACATAACATGACTGGCTTTGGCAAATTTTTCTCCAACATGGAATTCAAATTAAATTGTTCTTTTTGATCCCAAAGATTGTTTTCAACTTCATTAGCTTTGTATGAAATCAAAGATGCAACAATCAATCCAAGATTTATTTTTTTTCACAGAGGAAATGTCACATGCATGAAATCAAACTTTGGTTTAAATTTCTCTGTAAGCTTCTTGCGGTTAAGGTATCAGACTACTCACCATGCTGAATCTCTCATCCTTGCATACCATACAGTGTGTCACCTTAGTGTCTGGTACCCAACTGTCTCTCTTCGGGGGCGAGGTGGGTAGCCCTTCTTGGATAGGAGGAATGGTTGAGGGCGCTATATTTCCTGTGGTAGAGACAGCGTCTGATGCTGAAGATGATAATGGCACCGACATCCTCCGTAACGATGAAGTAACACGTGGAGACTGGCCCCGCGGGGAGAGACCCCGAGACATACTTTGAACAGACGGGGTGGGGCTGGGTGCTAAACATATTGAGAGAAAGCACTGAGTGTTAATACTAACTATAAAAGGTAATAGAACATTTTCTAGAAATTAATCAACAAAGCTTAAAAAACGACCCAGAGCTGAGGTATGTTTAATAGGGTCACACAAGGAAGGAATGATTACATTCAAAATGAACTTGTTCAATTTGCTGAATTACAAATTACTGAAAAGCAGAAGTTAATTCCCAAAACTAAAGTGCACTTTGCTTCTTTTTTTCTTTCATTTCCCCTCATTGTTCAGCCCTTAATACCAAGATTGTCACGTTGGGAGGGCGTTATGTTGTTCAATTCCAATGGTGCTGAAAAATCTAAATCTAACAATAAGTGTTTTTATATTCAAAAAACAAAAAAAAAGACAAAATCAGGTATTTTTGCGTGACGCTGGAACTTAATGCCATGCTTCTTCAGCTGTAAATTACTACTTTTTTTTTTTTTAATTAGAAACACAATTTCTAGAAACAATGACTGCAGTCAAGGCATGCACAAGTTCAAAGACGACTTCCCAAACTTTATTTTTGGCCACAACTTTCACAAAGGTCATTTTGAGGTCACATGGTGTGTTGTAGCCAATACAAATGTATTATAAATGGGGGGTCGATTTAATCAGCCCTGCCAAGACACAGCCCCAAAATTTGGCCGATTGTATCGGCGCCCGGGGGCCAAATTTCATAGAGCTGCTTTCAATTATGCTTGCTAGAATAAGGTTACCATCCAAATCACCATGTCACATAAACCATTTTTGACTGGTATCCTGCTCATTTTTGTCATACAAAATGTCTGTCATAAATGACACTCCTGGCACCGAATTATAAAATCTTGTGGAGCTTGTTGCGAATGATTTTATAAGACAAAGCGACCATAATACAACAACTTGAAAGGGATACAAGGTGAGGTGGCGTATATTGCTGCCAGACCATGCCAGACACACCGGGGCAAACCCCTTGTCTTAACGATAAGTGTAACTGGGTTCTTTTACGTGCATTACACAACGCACGGGACCAACGGCTTTACGTCCCATCCGAAGGACGAAGCAATAACGGTTAAGTGTCTTGCCTAAGGGCACAAGTGTCAAGACAGGGACTCGAACCCACACTCTGCTGATCAGAAACACCAGAGCTTGAGTCCGGTGCTCTTAACCGCTCGGCCATGACAGCTCTATGAAAATGGGCCAAGGGTTTAATACTCATCCACGGATCAACCCACCTCTTTCATTAGGGACCGGTATAGATTGTGACGATGACTGGGAAGTTGGAGAGCTGACTGTAGTTAGCATAGATGTCACACTCGATCGACCTCGGCTCTTTCTGTGCCCAGAGGTCGGGGACGTAACACTCTGGCTTGATACGGGTCGTACCGTGTATTCCACATCTGTCAGGGGAGAAATAACAAGATGGAGAGGAAAGGTCGTTCAAATGAAACATATTCTAAAAACCCTCCTTCTGCTCTCAGTTACATTTTCCAGCAAGTCGATCGACCATTTTGAAACCATTCTACGGCATGGGTTGTGTATGGTGGCATGAACTAACATTCAAACCGGGGACCTATAACAAAAGGGACAACAGGGTCCCCCCAGCTGGGTGAAGGTCCCTGGTTGGAAAGTCATGTACAAAACCAATGGGAGCTGTTGCCAAAAAGTTAGAGTACAAACAAAAGAGAGACAATAGGAGGTCCTTGATTGCAGGTGTTCAAACACTTGGGTGTGTAATAATAATAATAATAATACGCAGTTTTTATATAGCGCTTTATCACACCCTATGGGCGTCTCAGAGCGCTCAATGGTTTTTTCCTGCGAGGTATGATGAGTTACATTTTTGAAGTATGAGACCTGTTCCTTTACATAGCACCATGCAATGGTTCACAAGGTGCTGTGGCGCAATCTGCAGCTGATCAAACCAGGAATACCGGGGCGAACCCCTTCTCTTTGCGATAAGTGTCACTGGGTTCTTTTACGTACATTACACAACACACGGGACCAACGGCTTTATGTCCCATCCGAAGGACGAAGCAATAATGGTTAAGTGTCTTGCTTAAGGACACAAGTGTCACAACCGGGACTCGAACCCACACTCTGCTGATCAGAAACACCAGAGCTTGAGTCCGGTGTTCTTATCTGCTCGGCCACTGTGTGTGCTGTGTTGATGCATACACCAAACAATATTAACAATAATGGACATTTACAGTTCCGGTTATCCGCCAAGTTTGACGCTCATGGCACTCCAACATTATTACCCCTGATTACTGGGCCATTTATCATATTCCTTAGACCATCTCAGCTCCCTGGGGAGTATACAGCCTGTGCTGCCAAGTATGTAACGCACCGTGCTAAATCAATTACAAGAACCATCTCTGCCCTCACAGGTACCCATTTACCCAATAATTACACCATCATCTCTGGCATATGAGCCGCCCAGTGAACAAGTTGCAGGAAACTTTTTGAGGGACAAAATCAATGTATTTGCCAAAGAGCCACCGCTTCATGCTGATTAGGTAGTTAAGTTTACCTCACTAGAAAAACTTTCTTGAAGACAAAGAGATGAATATTCATGAACAGATGAATATTCATAGACAGACGGGCGATTATGAACGGTTTCAAACCTTGTGGTGGGCTCTGCACAGCAACAACTAGTTGAATAGCTTTCTTGGCGTACTTCGCCACTAATGCATCGCATGATGGTAGAGACAATGCACTGGCTCTGAAGATGGTGGTCTGAAGTTCACGTCTCAAACACTCAAGGACGGCTGAGGCATGCTCTATCTGAATCAGCAACAGTAAAATAATAATAGTAATAATAATAACTGATTTTTATATAGCGCTTTATCTACGGGCATCTCAAATCACTTATTTATTTTTTAAGACAGGTTTTTGAAGTTTTTGAATTATGAGACCCATTTTTTGTAGCACCTTATAATGGTTTACAAGGTGCTGCGGCGCATTCAGCAGCCACTGCCAGAAACACCGGGGTAAACCCCTTCTCTTAGCGATAAGTGTCACTGGGTTCTTTTATGTGCATTACACAACACACGGGACCTACTACTTTACGTCCCATCCGAAGGACGAAGCAATAAAGGTTAAGTGTCTTGCTTAAGGACACCAGTGTCAAGACCGGGATTCAAACCCACACTCTGCTAATCAGAAACACCAGAGCTTGACGTTCAGTGCTTGACCGCTCGGCCATGACACGCCAGTAAAAGAGCTTTTAGAAAAAAATTCCTAACTTTTTTTTCTTCTTTTTTTTATTAATTCTTTCTGGCAATGACTTGCACTGTGAATAATAGTAATAGGCCCATAGGCCTGAAGATACCTGTGTAGAGAAGATGTTGAAGAAATGTCAGTTTTAGATGTGGGAGGAAAACCCCAAAATAGGGAAAACCCATGCAACCAGGAAGGGACTGAAAACCCAATCCACATGCAAGGCTCCAGTCCGGGATTCGAACCGGGGTCCACGGAGGTGAAAGGCAGGGAAAGAAACCACTGAGCCAACCTGAATGCCCTGAACCTGTACATTTATGAATGATCCATGGTATAAGAATCCTTCACTCTTGTTATACTGAGTTGTGACTCAGTGTAGATGTAGTCTTGACAAGTATTACCAATACCTGTTATTGGTACCTGTGTGGACTTACACACGTCCATACAGAGTTTTCACGAGTTAGATATTCTCGTTTTACCAAAAAATTGAAGCATTTTCTGTACATCTCAAAACAAAGTAATTTATTATAGGGATCAGATGTCAAAAAATCAGCTCTCAAAACACTCTCTAACAGAATTGATCCTGGCCTGAAAAATGTCTTGTTTGTAACTGCAAAAGAATGTCCACACAGTGTATGTTACACATGACTAGTGTGTGTTTAGTTAGTGTTCCTGAGTGTTACCTCAGTCAGGGATGTGATTTGATGAATGTGAACATTCCTGAAAAATGGCTTGCTGGTCTGGGTTCCCCCTCATTCTAGACCAAGAACCTCCCAGATGTTACAATTCAGGAGGTTTACAGACTCTGTGCATCACCAGAAATACAACACTACAGGTTTGGACACAATGTGGACTGTTTCTTTCTCCCTCTGACGACTGCTTTACTTCTTTCAGGAATATTTGAAGGTTCAAGGAGATTTAGTACTGGTGCAGATTACCTTGGTATTCATGAGTAGTTGTTCCAGTATCAGCATCGGTTTGGAAACAAGATCCTCGCATTCATATCTCTCGGGCTCTGGTAAACACAGCAGAGCCTGCATGGGAAAAAGATGCAGATATATTTATCAACATTTATCTTCCAGCATGCGCTAATCATCCAGTCAGATTGCTCGAAAGCCGTGGTTTATAGAGCCATGAACAACGGCTGCAATTTTATATCCATTGGTGCGTAATTACTGTTCGAGTGCACATACAAGCTCATGCAAGACGCAAAATCTTTGCATATCTTGAGTCAGCTGGAAGATAAATTCGTTATCACACAAGTGCGAGAGGAATACGGAAAAATATAGTGCTTCTGCGTCCCATTTCAAACTGCGTCCCATATCAAACTCGGCCTTCGGCCTCAACATTTTGGCCTGGGCATTCCGAAAATCAATCCAATGGGTGGTCCTGAAAAAAAAAAGGTGATGGAGAATCTCGGACAGAACTGGTTAAGTGAATTAATGAAGTAGTACCTTGACTCCTAGACTCAATGCCTGCAGCTCCTCCATCTGCTCCATGGAGATCATATCCAGAAAATGATCCATCATGAACTGAATCAGGAACACCGTGCTGGCCAGACTAATCCGATCGTCCTGCCCCTCCTTGGCCAGGAGACTCTGGCAGATTTGCAGACACATCATCCGGTCGGGGATGTGCTCTAGGATCTGACAGAGAGAGAGAGAGAGTGAGACGATATGAGATTGTAGTGAAATTCCAGGGGGATGCCATCACCAGGTGCTTTGCTGGCATTTCCCACCAGCACCGGAAGGCTGGGGTTCCAATGTCCTTCACTGTCCTTTCTTATGTTAATTTCGTTCATCTTAATGGCCAGTGCCTTTTGTACATACGTTATTACGTTCGTTCATGGCTGCACCCAAAGCATGATACCTGTAAGTGGCGGATCTCCGCTGTTGGATATCGGAATAAATACAACACAATGTGGCACAGGGTGATATGACTCTCCTTCTCACTCTACTCCAGCAATAGACCGATCCATTAAGCCACACCCACTAAACACATTGACCAATCACAGCACTGGCTGCATCATCACTGTACACGTGGGCAGCACAATGTGTGTCTCTTCAATGCCACACTGCACGACATTTTCCAATAGCTTTTTTATAGCTTTTTTATCGTGTCAGACTTTTGTCAGACTTTTGGTGGCGTAGCCAAGGCTGTGATTGGTCAACATGTTAGGGGGCGGGGCTTAATGGATCGATCTATCATCAAGGCATTACCTATGATACACCGAGCTCCCTACTGATTTTGTCCAACTTTTTAGTTATTATTTCGCCGTTGTCTGAAAGCGGGAATGGCAGCCGACTTTGCAATGTTTACTCCTATACGGTGAGCTCTTCCCGTAGAAGGGGCAACGTGCACCCTTCAGTATTTATTCTTACAGAGGTAGCGAAGACGCGCAGAAGATTACTCGACATTTATTTCTACATTTCTTTTGGGTAAGGAACCCCCACGAGCTTCAGTGGAATATGGACAAATATACCCTGGGCATTCAGGCTCGGGGATGAGATTTGCCAAATGTGAAAATTCCTGAAAATGGCTTGCAGGCCAAGGATTCCCCCTTATTCTAGACCCAGAACCTCCCACATATTACAATTTAGGAGGTTTACAGACTCTGTGCATCACCAAAAAGACAAAACTACAGGTTTGGAAACAATGTGGGCTATTTCTTTCTCCCTTTGGTGACTGCTTTACTTCATTAATGAAAATTTGAAGTCTGAAGGATATTCTGATAAAATCCTGAAATCAGGACAAAATCATGAGAAATCTCATGCCTGTAGGTTGGATCAATGTTTTTTTCTGGCCTTTCACCTCTGTGGACCTCTGGTCCTGGTGCTTACTGTAGGAAAATCAATGGTGTTAACACCGCAAATCCTTGGTGAATGCGCTAGCTGGCCACCTAATTTTCTTGCTAACCTGTGAAGTACGCTTACGCTTTAAAGCAAATTTTTCTGCTATAGTTAGCACAAACATTTGCTTACCGTCGAGCAACACTATGAAATGGGCCGCTGGTTTCTGAGACGGCAATGGATGATATTGCCACTTACCTGATAGGCAATAAGAGTGTTGCTGCCGTCTCTCAATAAATGCTGCAGGTGCTTCTCATGAATTGCCTGGAGAGAAATAATCATGTTTTGTCATTTAAAGGTAGGGGCATCGTTTTCCATATGCACGAGACTTGCACAGTCTATTACATAATCACGGGTTCAGATTTAATAATAAAAATAAAACAACAACTGGATTTATATGGCGCCAAATTGCCAAAGGATACAAGGCGCTTCAGTATTTTTCCTGCAAGGTATGCAGAGTTATGTTTTTGTTATGAGACCTAATACATAGCACCATGTAACGGTTTACAAGGTGCCGAGTGGCGCAATCTGCTGCCAATCAAACCAGAGCGAATCCCTTCTCTTTGTGAAAAGTGCACTGGGTTCTTTTACGTGCATTACACAACACACGGGGCCGACAGCTTTACGTCCCATCTGAAGGACGCAGCAATAATGGTTAAGTGTCTTGCTTAAGGACACAAGTGTCACAACCGGGACTCGAACCCACACTCTGCTGATTGGAAACACCAGAGCTTGAGTCCGGTGTTCTTATCCGCTCGGCTATGAGCCACCATCATAAAACTATTTTTAAAAATGGCCAAGGGACAGGGTCTCTCCCTTCCGCAAAGACAAATCCCCCACACCTCCAAGGTACTCCATACTAAAGGATTTACAGAATTTGTTTATATTGATGAATTTAAAAAAAAGAACTTCTTTCTTTATAATAGAGTGCATCGGGAATAAAAATATGATTTGTGTGTTTGCCCATACACCGATGTGTGTTAAGCACTGTATACTCAGCACTTTCCCAAGTCCTGTGAGAGTAAGCAAAACAAAAAAACAAAAACAGGATTCGAACTCCCTCTAGCTGCTGGGCAATCTCGGTAGTCTAGTTGGGAAGACATCTGCTCTAGAATGGCGGGAGGTCGTGGGTTCCAATCCCACTCAAGGATGATGCCTGTGAGTTGTTTTTTTCTTCACAGGACTCGGGGAAAGTAGCGAGTACACAGTGCTTAACACACATCGGTGTATGGGCAAAAACACAAATAATAAACTCCTTTCTTTCACTTTGTGGCTCCTTCAAAACTTCCAAACTGAAATTTAAGAGGAAAGAAAGAGAACATCACACATTCTCATCCTGACCTGTGTCAGAGCGTGGTACACGCCGTGAAGGACAGCCCATCGCTTGGCTAGGTCAAAGTCCCCGGCACTCAGCATCACATCCAGAACCTCGCGAGGGTTCTCTACGCTGTCGGCTGCCACCTGCTGCCATTGGGTATAGGGGCTCGGTAATGCCGCACAGTTGGGGTCAATCTCCTCCTTATTGGTGTCCAGGTCAAAGGTCAGAGGTGAGGCTTTCACCTGGGCATATTCTGTAATCTATAGATGGAACAATATGGTTGACTTATTGATATAAATAGTGATATAACACCCGTTACAACAATTCTGCCTTGTGATTGGTTTAGAGAGCGTCACACGACTCATTTTTACTAGAAAGCCGTGCATATACCACACTCATAGCAACCAATGTACTATACTCATAGTAACCTACTATACACATAGCAACCAGTGTACTATCCCCATATCAACCAGTGTACTATACCCATAGCAACCAGTGTACTACACCCATAGCAACCAGTGTACTATCCCCATAGCAACCAGTGTACTATATCCATAGCAACCAGTGTACTACACCCATAGCACCCAGTGTACTATACCGTCAATAGTAACCAATGTACTATACCCATAGCAACCACTGTACTATACCCATAGCAATCAATGTGCTATACCATAGCAATGGCAGCTTCTTTGTACCTAGATGTCTAGGCAGAACATATATGTATGGGGAGCTCTAAAACAAATATTGACTGCTTTTCCTCATGATTTTGTTAAAACTACCCCTCCCTTGGTGATCACCGGAGCGTTCTATTTTTCCCTCGGCCTCCCCTCAGGAAAAATAGAAAGCTCCGGGGATAACCTTGGGAGTCGTAGTTTTAACCATAGAACTCGAAGCACAATCTTTTGTTTTTGCATGGATTCTCACAAAGGGTAAATATACGAATATTGAATGCATATGAGTGCATTGTCACAGAAAATAACCACCAGGTGAAATCTAGATTTTTCCCGATTTCACAAGACGATGCTGAGTGAAATGGAAAAGCCAGATCTCACGTAGTGACATTCTGTGACAATACACGAACGAAATGCATTCAATAACTGTTTTACATAGCTCACACATAGATCCTTGTCATTTGAATTTTTTTTCGCAATAAACACAAAATAAACACTCTGAAAATTCTTTTAATAAAATACCTAAACAACGTGACTGACTCAATGTAGCCACCAACCATGTCTGACGTGAAACAACCTTGCCTAGTTTGGACAAACAGGCTTGGAACGATTATTTTGTAAACGATGCTGCGAAGTGTCCAATAATTATCCATATTGGATGGGCCCATCCAATATTAAAATTTGAAACGTCGTGTAGCAATAAATACATGGCAAATAACGGATGACACGTGACACGTGTTCCACCAATCAAATGGCAAGGATCTGTGTGTGTGGTATGCAAAATAAGATATTCATACTGGATAATCAAAAGGGGGAATTATAAAATGCATTATTTGGGAAGGTAAGAAGTAACGGAAAACCCAAAGACTTTCAACAAATGTTGAAAAAACCTCCCTTCAAGTAAGGACCACGACACTACGAAATTTATATAAAAGCTCAAGAAAGCAAACCTTGTTATATGTCTTCATTTGCTCCAACTTGTCACAGACAGCTTTTCTTAGGCTGGCTCCTGAAGCCGGATGTGCAACACAGTGATTCAGTAATTGCAGACACACCGTAACTGGTAGACGGGATAACAGACCAAGGGTCACGCGAGAACACAAATCCTTGTCTTGAAGACAGAGGAGGGACCTCCAGGAATCTGAAATCAAAATATCCACCCCTTTTGGGGGGAGGTCTGCCTGGGCTGCACAACACAGCACAAAGTCACGAACGACCGGCAGATCAGGCAGCCAATCGGAAATTGAATCTGATTTGGGCAGAGCCTCGATGAGCTGCAAGGCCTCCGTCCAGTTGGAGTGCGTCACCAGGTGATCCAAGGTGAAGAACATCATCGCCCGGTAGTGGTTGCTGTGATGGTTTGCAAGAGTGCAAGAGTGTGCGTTGCGCAGTGTCATGGCAGCACTGCTTGCTGGCACGCTCTCCGATAGATAACTACTGGTCTCATTCTGGACTGCCTCGGCGGCGTCAACAACACTACTCATGTAGGTCTCCACATACCTCTCCATTGTTGAATATCCCATCACATGCTGCAAGACTTTAGCCATCTCAACTCTTGAGGAAGCTTTCGTGGCATTGTACTCCCTGTCCTCCCCGAACGCACCCTCGTCAAAGACGAGACTCTTTGGTGTCCCCATGGGACTGGTCAGGCTGCCGCTGCTTTCGAAAGACTTCTTCAGGGCGAACCTATCCGGTCTGTCATCCACGGGCACGCTGACGAGGCCGGCTAGCGACGCCACAAGCTTGGACTTGGAGTGAAGGTACGCCATGGTCGACTCGGTCATGCTGAATATAGGATGAGACAGACTGGAGAAGCTTTTGAGCGGCTGCACGTTCAGGAGGTTTTCCGGCTGTGACGAACTTCGCTTGTGCTTGAGAGACTGAGGCGTGCTGAGTGTAGACGCGAGTTGGTAATCAAACTTGTAGCCGTATGAGAAATCGTAGGGTTCAATTCTGACTGTGAATCGGAAGGAGCGACCTCTGTTAAGTGGTGGTCTGTCAGCCGTACCTAGGATACAAATAAACAAATGACAAATTATTTGTTGATTAATCCCCTTCACTAACACACTACATCAGGGGATCAGGTTGGCTCAGTGGTTTCTTTCCTTGCCTTTCATCTCTGTGAACCACCCGGTTCGAATCCCACCTCAGACCGGAGCTATGCATGTGGATTGGGTTGTCAGTCCCTACCTGATTGTGTGGGTTTTTCTCCATTTGGGGTTTTCCTCCCATTTGGGGTTTTCCTCCCATTTGGGGTTTTCCTCCCGTTTGGGGTTTTCCTCCCATCTGGGGTTTTCCGCCCATCTGGGGTTTTTCTCCCATTTGGGGTTTTCCTCCCATTTGGGTTTTCTCATTTCCTATTCATCCTGTTAATCGACGCTAATTGTGCTGTTGGATGAGTCATACAATAAATGCCTTTATCTTCCAGTACGCGCTAATCCTCCAATCAGATTGCTCAAAGGGAGTGTGATAATAAACCATATCATACACCCAGTAGTCTATATTGCACTCTGCGTATTTTGAGTATCATGCTTCAATCTTCGTATGCAGACGAGGTTCTAAAATTTGCGGGTTGCATGTTTTGCTCTTCATCAAATAACGCTCAAAGTTGTACTATCTTCAAGTTGACTGGAAGATAAATTCGGTATCACACTTCCGCTCGTAGAATACGTGAAAATATAGCATGTCTGAGCCCATGGGACGCAGAAGGGCTATATTTTCCCATATTCTACTCACAGTTGTGTGATAACTTATAGTATATTAAGTGCTCTGACCGTTCAATATCGTCCACTGTGGTATTGAATGATAGAAAATTGCTACAAGGTGCTATGTGTATATGTGTAAAACAGGTCTTATAATCCAAACATAGTTCTGCGAACCTGTAAGTGTAAAAAGCGCTGTATAAGGACTACGTATTATTATCATCATCATAAACAATAAAAGAAATACATTTCTGTATAAGTAAGGGACCTTGTCAAAACGAGTCCAGGACAACCAGCGGGTGAAGAAACGGTCCGGGACAAGTTTGCTCACCCACTGTTGATTGACCTTGTTTGTAATTGCGTTATTGGAGAAACCGTGGGAGAAGTTAGCAGCGACTGGCTTCCTCCAGACATCACTTGCTTGCAAACTGCAGCGACTTAGATTGCTATCTACTGGGAAAACAAACAGGGGGTCTCGGCAGGAATGATTAGTGGTTTCAAGGTCAGGTGCAGCTACACCACACACCAATGACCTCCAATACCTTCCAGCTCACTCCAAAGCCCAAGTATGTTTATACTACAATTAATCAGCCAGTCAAACCGCAGAGTGCTCAGCTGGGTGCAGCAGAGAACTGCTTTCCATTCAGCAAGGACAACAGTGTCTACCACAGAAAAAGAATCCGATGGAGATCCTACAAAAATTCCACATTGGAGGAATGTTTTCCGACTATCTGTCCTGGAATCCTTCTGACAAGACCCCCGAACTGAATTGACTTTGTACGTACCAGACAAGGGTGCCTTTTCCTCCAGCTGAATGCGTCCAGGTGAACAGCTCAGTACAAAGCTCTCCAGTTTCTCTCCCATGTGTTTGGACATATGGGGAGCCACCACGTTGAGGAGCCCTCCGTAGATATGGCCCTGCTCAATGTCTATACCCAGACTCTTCCCAGTGAAGTCCTTCCGGAACCAGTCCAGTTGTTTAGGTATCGTAACCTGCAATGAAATGTTGCAAAGAGAAACTTTTTTTGAAAAAAAAAATCTGCAGTTCCAGTTACACATACAAAGTACTTTAATGTGATTTTATCTGAACAAACATGTATGTCACCATAGCATGGCCCGGCAGTCTAGTACACCGGACTCAAGTTCCAGTGGCTAAAGCCCGGTTCATACTTCACACGAATTGCGAAAGCGAAAAGCAAATTTTCTTGCGTCACAATTAAAAAACAGCGCGTTAAGTCATCGGGGTGAGGATATGAATGCCCGTCATTGCACTGGTGTCATTCGGTGAGACACTTTAACTCATAATTGCTTCTCTTCACCCAGGAGTAAATGGGCACCTGCGAGGGGCAGAGATGGGTTTTTGTGATTGATTTAGCTTGGTGCGCGACATACTTTACAGCACAGACTGTATTTTCCCAAAGGGAGCTGAGATGGTTATTTCCGTGGCACAAAACCATTATGTACCCGTACCTAGTTTATGTACAATGCCTGCGCCGGTCACAGGTGATCTTTCATGTATACCTATTAACTTCCAAAATGGCGAGTGTGGCACAGTCGCCGCGTGTGATGTGCGTGCAAACAGTCAATACAACACTTACCTCGAGTTTCTCTTCATCTATTATGACGTAATTCTCCAAGAATCGCTGCATTGCTACTTCCAGTTGCCCCTCAACGTCTGCCACTTTCATTACCTGAATAACAGGAAAAAAAAGTATGATTGGTGTAATTATTTGTTTATTTATTTATTTATTTAATAATACTGGTTGTAAAGCAAAAGGGCTCTCAAAAAAGCGAACTTAGTCACTCTCCTTGCCAAGAACAAAGTGAGGAAATACCAGAGAAATAAACCACAGGGTTGAATAGCTCAGTTGGTAGAGCGCAAGTACGTTTCTGGGAGTCACTGGTTCAAATCCCACTCCAGTCGATCAAAATTTACCCAGTCAGTTTCCCTTGTGGGTTTATTGCTTGACATTTGATATTAAAAAGTCGCTTCCCTTTAAGGTGATTCCTGTCCAGCCACTTTGCAGGTTATATCCATAGAGCTATATATATTATAGCTCTATGGTTGTATCATATACCTGGGGTGTGATCCCTGGCTAAAGGGCAGTTTCAGGTTGAATGGCTTTTGACTGGCACCCCCCGAACAAAAAGATTGACAAATAAGGGAGACCGCCAACACAGGGCTGGATGGCTCAGTTGGTAGAGCCCTGGTACATTTCCGGGGGTCCCTGGTTCAAATCCCGCTCCAGTCAAATTGAATTATAATGTTAGCCACTCAGTTTCCTTTGTGGTGTATTGCTTATATATTTAAAAAAAAAAACAGGTACAGTCCCCACAGGAAGTAGATTTAAAAAAAATTACCTGCAAAATTGGCGATACTTGGCATCCATTTGAGATGACGAACAACAAACGTGTTTCAGCCGGGGGTAGATACTTATGCCATGGGTCACTCGTACTTAATGCTTCAATAATAGAGAAAAAACAAATAAAATACACTTTAACCCTCTCGGCAACATGTTCAAGTGATTTGACCAACCATTTGAAACCATTAAACAGCATTAGTCTGTTTGAAGTATGGCGAACACTATAGGAGTACGTTGTATATTTTGGGTCTATACAGAAAAATTTACCCAAACCAACATTTTATTATGTCCTGGTAATGTGTCCACCATCTCAAAATGGCTTGTAATGTGTCCACCATTTTGAGATATGGTGGACAGATTACTCGGGCTTGAATTTGTCTGTACACACCCAAACGAAACAGTGCACTCCTATTTTTTATTGTGTCCGCCATACCTCAAAAAGGCTAATGGGCTGTTGAATGGTCGGACAGTAGGAGGGTTGACTGTGTACTGTGCGGATGCGATCACCACCTGATATCACATTGCAGGCTGGCATAATTTATGTATCATTCAAAACCACAGTGGACGATATTGATTGGTCAGACCGTAGGAGGGTTAAATAAAATAACACAGACTTCTGGTTACAAACAACCAGTATGTAGGTTTACTACTACTGGTAGCTTTGACAAAACTACTTTAGTACTAAGGAAAAATGTTAACATGACTTTACACAAAAATAAATAATTGGGGAGGGGGGGCAGGCAATTAGCCTTTAAAGATTAATATTTGAAATATTTTGCAATAGACCGGTCCATTAAGCCCTGCCTACTAACGTATTGACCAAACACAGCCTTGACAATGCCACTAAACGTCCAACATGTTAAAATTCCATTAGAAATATAAACAAACCACCGCCAATGTTCTGACAAACAACAGCACACACAACTGTACTAAATTTTGTTTTGCTTTAATTTTTTTTGCATTTCTGGTGGTGCAGATCTCACAGTAGTGGTCCCTGTACAGTCGTGTAAAAGTGGTTTAACAGTGTTCCTGTCTGCATTGTTCTTTGGACTCAAGGCACTGCTCAAAAGGCCACGAACCTGAATCCATACCGTTCACGAAAACCATACAGTGTGTATCTGATACCTGTGTGTGGCCGCAACCGAACCACCGCTGCGATCGTGGCAAGACACTTGCTAAGGTAGGCGGGGCTTGATGGATCGGTCTATTTCGGAAAACATTGACCTCCTGCATACGAGGTTCGGGAATCTTCTAAGAAATAAGATAAGCTTTATTTATACCATGTAGTCTGTGCTGGAGTAGACCATTGAAACAAGATGGTGGATGAAGACCAGGCCGGAGAATGACGTAACGAAGCTCAAAGGCCCTGCAACAATCAATACAGAACATTTCAGAAACTCCTCAAAAAGGTTAATACTTGTAAAATGTTCGGTTCTCACAGTCAGAGGCTGCGTGCAACTGTGTCAAGGGTGTTAAACACATGTTGATAGTCTGTACAGCAGAATCAACTCAGGAAACACATCAAATTGGGAGGAAAAAATTCTGAAAAATCTAGCAGGCGCTCATGCTGAATATTCTGTTTTGGGTCTGTGGGACTGGGACAGTGGCGTAACCAGAGAGGGGTGGGGGTGGGAGTTAGGGGCAAGTGAACTTTTGTCCCCCCCTTTCTTGTGCATATCTGTACAATAATAAGAGCAACAATAAAACAACAATAATTTAAAATTTGTATATTGCACCCTTCACACAAATCCGATCAAAATCTCTTTTTTAAAACACACGGGATGGAAGAAAAAGATAAAGAAAAAAGACTGCATTTTTTCAATCTCATCGGGGGGGTGGGGGTGGGGGGGGGGCTTCACTTGCCCCACCCTTCTTCCTCTCCTCCCACCCCAAAATGAGATTTAAAAATTTTAGTCTTTTTTCTTTGTCTTTTTCTTTCATTCCGTGTATTTTAAAAAGTGTTACGAGCTTTTGATCATTTTTATGCGAAGGGTGGCAATATAACAATTTTAAATACTGTTATTTTATTATTATTATTATTAATATACAGATATGAACAAGAAATAAATTTGATTAAGTACAGTATTAGTTTGTGGGAGAGAAGGGGTCTTAAAAGGTAGGTCTTAAGTACTCTCTGTGAACTTTTAAAATACATTTAACATTTTGGAAGACCGCTAATGCCTACTCACGTTACTCTGCCTAGCTGGCCGACGCAGTAA